>VDFB02105785.1:578403907-578450375 GCA_007258455.2 Sequoia sempervirens
CTCCCACACTCTCTCCCACTCCCACCCTCTCTCGCCCTCTCTCCCATAAGCATAAATACATACATGTAGGCTTACATACATGCATGCATACATATACATACAAACATATGAACAAACATTCAAAAAAGAGGCATTTAACTAAAGGAAGAAATAATGCAAGCAAGTTATGTGTTGCTAGATATGTTCCCCAGAGAAGCAAAAAAGTCAAAACTAATAAATAATGCAAGCGCATTATAACGCCCTCGCATTATATTTTTCTTTGGGAATCCCTCAGCCTTAGCTTTGGTATTTTCCTTGGAATACCAACCCAAAGGCTTGGAGGGCATTCCCAATGACCAGAGACGTGGTTTTTGCAAATTCTACAATTTTTCACATAATTAGGTTCGTGCTCACTGTCAAGATTGCATTTGGTTCAATATCGAAAAAATTGAACAGATGGGTAATGCTAAGTTCTCTCTTAGCTTTCCAACGATACAATTTTTTTCACTTTCTAACAATGTTAGGCCTTTCATCCATAATTTATTTTGTTTGTATGTCTATTTTTTTGTCAAAAAGTAGTGTTTGGTTTTTTTTTCATTATAAATTAACCGTTCATCAAAATTTCAAATAAATTACATTTTTAGAAACTAGAATTCATTTTAAAATTTTAAAAAATAAAAAATTTAAAAAATCTATTACTTTCCAAAATTTGTAGGGGGAGCATAGCCAAAATTTTACTTTTTAGGAAGTGCCCACTTAGAAAATTAGTAAAAAATCAAATATTCATTAAAAAATTATTAGAATTTTTTTGCATCAACTAGATGCTATTAGCTAACTTCTGACCATAGCAATTTTAAAACTACTAAAAAAAATTTCACCATGCTCAGGTCATACAAGAGTTGCTATGTTATGTTTTTCTGAAAAAAACATCACCAATTTGTGTACATCCCTCTTTTGAACCCCTTAATCTCAACCATTTTCAAAATAAATTAGCAGAACTTTAGAAAGTAGACTCAGAGCACTTCGATCCTTGTTTTTGTTCCATCTCAAAATTTGAGTGTAACTATCCTTAATTTCACATCCAAGGTCAACATTTCCTGATTTTAGAAAAAAAAAGTGGCCACTTAAGCCCCCTTTTTGGGAACCATCTTGGTGCACTTATCCATTTTGAATATTCCATTTGCCAATCTTTGTTTAAGTGTTTTAAAATTTCATGAAGTCAACTATTTATTGGCATACTTACAATTCTCTTAGAACTAATTTGAACATACAATGGTGTAAACATACAGTTATAGTTGTTACACATTAATAGATATGCAAATAGAAACAACTCTAGCTATCTAAAATGCATGGAGATTAGAACTAACAATAACTAGAAAACAAAAGTTCTATAAGTAAATACTGTCTTTGCAACATTCCAATATATAAACCTTTATATGCACATGTTGTGGATGCATTCTCAAAAAAAATTGTCTTCCATTTGATTAATAAGTTTGAAATCCTCCAATGATGTTGTATTTTCTATTCTGACAGCCTTTATACGTTGACTTATCACATTCCTCCTTCGTGTTTTCCTTCCACAAATTTAAATATTTTCTTGTTATCTTTTATATTAGCTTTATTTGATTCAAATTGCTACAAATGTTTTCCTTCAAAATTATTTTCCTATCGTTTCCCCCTTTCACTGTACCTATATATTACATTCATAAATATATAGTGTTGTGTACATAGATTTTCTTTTCTATGATACATGATAAAATTCCATGTCATTTTTCCTGGCTTCCTCGATCATGTCGACAACAACCATGGTGTTTATTTCCTTCATGGTTTCCTCATTATGCCCCCCTCAACACACACAAAATGGTAGGTGTTTGCTCATATTCTAGTTGATAATATTCATTGTTCTACTATAACGATATCAATTGTTTTGGTTGCCTTGTGAAATGAAAGTTCTGGTCTTTGTTTCATAGTAGACTTGTCAAAGAAACTGATATACACCTCCCTTGCATGTCAGTTTGGAGAGCTCCACAGCTACCCCCTTCTGCAGCCTGTGAAACCTTCACTACTGTTCAGGCGGTGGGCCATTACACAATTTCTTTTCCCCATTCCTTACTTGCCTAATTTCACACATGTATTATGATATAACAATAAAAAATGTTGCTTTGTAGTTGTATGATGTTGTGTTCAATATAAAGATAGATCAATAAGCAAAAATGCAGCCCATGTATTCTACAATTGGTGCCAGAAAGACACCCACAGATCTAATCATAAACAAGGTTTGTTTAACATATTTATATTTTCCTCTTTTATACAATCAATTTTCCCCTCCCTCCATGGATACATACCCTCTATATATTTGTTGCTTTATATAAACAATCATGCACAGATTTATACATGTACTTGGTCCTACAATAGTTATTCTCTTTCTATTATATCTTAAATCCCATGTTAAACATATTAATACAAGATAAGAAATTTGCATAAGAATTCAGCTGTGAATTAAAAATTCAACTTATATTGTTTTCTAGTCAAACTAAATGAAGAAATAAATTTTTATATGCATGGAATGGTGACACATATGTACACACATATATACACTTTGTGCATCTTCGGTGCTATACACGTTTTGTACAATTAGCCCCTTCGAATTCCTCTAATTGATTTCACTTCAAATCCTTACAAAGAGGAAACTATAGATTCTGAATTGCTACGTAATTTATTCTTCCCTTTGCCAACATAGATTTGCACATTCATTGAGCTGCCATGGTTTTCATTTTGCTTTGATGCCCACCTTGTTTGTAATGTGCTAACAAATAGAGAAATTGTATAACAACTACATTATCTACCATTAAGTATTATAGAAAAATGGGGAAATTGTAGGGTATGTGCAGGATCATCATGGAAAAAACAAACCCTTAAGTGGCGAAAAATTTAGAAAAATCAGAGTTAGCCAACTTGACGTAAAAATTTGAATAAGTTATCTATATTATTTCAAAAATATGTAAGAATAGAATCTGTAGAAAATTGAATGTAGTTTTTAAACTACTAAGTTTATTTTAAAAAAATCTATTTGGTGAAAATTTGAAATTTCAATACAGTAGTACTTAAATTTCAGGGAAAAAATAAGAAGTAGGTGTTTGTCTGACCACCCTAATCACAATAAAATGATAATATTTTCTTATAAGATTTTAGATATAAGTAGAAGACTCATTTCTCAATGTGATGCATATTTTTTTGTAATTTTTTTCCACGTAAATAATTAATTATGATTTTTTTATAAATTTTTTTTTTAAATATAAAAAATCATATGCCTAACCACCATAACTTGGTCAAAACTTCATGAAATTCAATTTTTTTTAATCATATAGTATGTGAAGCATAGAATGTGATGCATGTTTCATATTCAAAATATGTGATATGGTTTGAAATCTCTAGATGTTTTTCAATCAATCTATCAATCGGGACTTTAGTCATAATTCAAATAGAAATTGAATAATAATTATTTATTAAATTCAAAGTAAAGCATAATTTATATTGGTGGAAAGCTCATAATCTCCTTTAAAAACCTTTTTCGTTTCATCAATTTGGGGAAAAAAAAGTCGTCAGCCACATGGGCCATCATCACTTACATATCGCCACTTTTTGGCCCATCATGATCCTACACATGCCCTGTAATAGAATTGTTAGGAAAACATACATAGATATTTTTATCCATACATACATATATATACATGTGCAAGTAGACATGCATTGATCTTTTCCAAGACTTCAAAATATATTTTCCTTAACCATTATATCCATGTGCTGTGATGATATGCATTTTCCTTCATTGCACTTGTTTGTATTATTGTAATGCCGCTTTTACAATTCCTCTATTACTCTATAGTATTTAGTATGATGTAACACATGTGGAATTTTTAATGAGGTTTGTGTCATTATACTCTTTTTTGTAACATGGGTGTTTTGCATAGATGATTAATTTATTGTTAATGTCTTCTTGTTATATCTTTTCCAACAGGGCTTCCATCAACCTAACAATGAATAGGATTTACTATGTAATAGCTCTTTCATAATTCCTATTTTTAGACAAATAGACAGGACTTGTCTAGGGCTTTTACTAACAGCCTAAAGCTTACCTCTTAAACAAAGGATCTACCTAAATATTCCTCATTGGTCAATAGACACAAATAGCTAGAACCATAAACCAACGACAAAAAAATTACTAACCCTCAACATATTTTCTAGCTAAAGTAAGGACATTTAATTGCAATTCCTCCATCCATACAAAATGATAATCTCTTTCAAATCTCCACAATTGGTATAATGACAAAGATACAAACATTTGACAAGAACACATGGACAATAAATTAACCATCTATGCAAACTACTCATATAGCACGACGTACACTATACATATATATATATATACATTGCATCTATATATATAGATATATACATCTATATATATATATGCATATATACATATATATGCATGCATATGTACATACTATATTACATGTATATCTACATGGTTATATACATGTATATGTATACTGGGTACTTTGCATTAATGATTAATTTATTATTCATGCCTTTCAGTCTCTTCTTATTGTTCTTTTTGATAGCAAGTTCGAGGGTTTTAACACTCATGTGCTACAAAATATGTGAGGAAGTATCTTGATTAAATTGTATTGTCAAAAGACTCATTGAATCTATTGAACTTTATATCTTTACCTGATACACTGTTTATTTGAAGTTTCTATTTGCTAAGAATAGACCTCTGACAATGCAACTAAATAAACCTATTTTCTTGCATATTTTGCACCACATATTCATAATACCAGAATGCTTATTCTCACAATGCAACTAAATTAAAAATATTTTCTTGCATATTCTAGTATATACTTTCCCGCATTGCTACATTCTCTACTCTATGCATCTTCTGAGCATTGTAATTCATTTTAGTGAAAATCCTTAGAAATAGGTTGTACGTTGTCAATCGCTACGTAAGTTATTCTTCTCTTTGCATATATTAATTTCCACATTGATTGAACTACTTATTTGTACCATCCTAACAAATAGAGTAATTGTATATGCTAAGTGTTTGCTCGCCCAAGCCCTAATGCATTATGTTGTGGTTGTACTATGGCAGTGTACGAAGAAAATACGGTTGGTTGAAGTAAATGCAATATTGAATCTAGCAGTGTGGGAAAGTGTATTTTGATTAAGTTGCATTACATGTATATATATCTATACATGCATATATATATATATATATATATATGTTCTCATGTTTCCATCCAATATATGTATACATGTATATATATATGTAAATGCAATATTGAATGCTGGCATCTAGGAGAGTATACTTTCATAAAGTTGTATTCTCGGAAGAGCCATTGTGGTGTTGCTTTGATAACATGATATTGTTAAATTCGTCACATTTGGCTCCGTCTTTTAGTAGGTTGGAGGCTATTCAAACTGTTGGGTTGCACATTCAGTAAGCTATTTTGCTTGGGTATTTTGCATAAATGATTAATTTATTCTTTATATCTTTCATTCTCTATTTATTATTCGTTTCCATAGCAGGTTTCAAGGTCTGAACATTGATATGATGTGTAAGATCCAAATCCTTCAATGCTCTAACAACTCAATCCAATCCTCTTTCTGATCCTCAACCATAACCAACAGTACATGTAAGTGTAAAACTTCTCCATAATCAATAAATAAATCCCATGACCGCCTTGCAAATATTATTCATCGTTTCTACTTTCTAATTGTGTTTATTGATTTTTTCTATAGATTTACTAATCTTTGATCCTCCCTCACTCATATTCTTTCCCCCTCCATTGACATTCCTTTCTCTTCTACTTGCAGGTGTTAGGATAAAGCATAGATGACAATTCCAAAAGATGGAACTCCACAAAATTTCTAGTGGGCATTTCATATTGCTCTTGCTCGAGGGTTTGGCTAGGGTCCCCGGGGCTCCATGATGCCAATATGGAAGGGTGGATAATGAGCATGGGTTTTTTGTTTTTCCTTTTGATTCCATGTATCTTTTCTTACATAGATACATGTATAGAAAACATGGTTTGTAACAACATGTTTCTTACGTAGTACCAAGTGGTCACATCTTCAGCTTATGTGCTATTTGTTTGAAGTTTCTATTTGTTGAGAAGCCAACATTTAATCATGCAGTATGTGCAACATATGTATATTACCAAAATGGCTCTTTTCAGAATGTAATTGAATCAATATATTGTCTTGGCTATTTTGTATTGAACTTTCCCCTCCTACAACATTATCTATTTTGACTCTCCAGTTGCATTATGCAATCATTCATTTAAAAGTGGACTTTTCTATTCTTAATTGCATTGTAATCCGTAATACTTCTTCTCTATGGAAATGTTTATTGTGGATTCTGGCGCATCCATGATTTAGCTATAATTTTTAACTATTCTTTTAGGAGATGTTTTACAATTTCCCTATTTTCTCTATAATATTTAGTGGCAAATAATCTAGGTTGAATCTTGAATTGGAAAACCAATTGCTAGATACAAATTTCTCTCACACCTTGTCTAGATAGCAATATAATTACAAATGTGTAGATGCCTATACCTAATTTCCATCTCTCATAAAAAAACGCATGCATATTAAAACTTTAATTTCCAAAACTATAGAAATATACTAATTATAAAAAGTACTCAATATTGAATGTCTTCCTTCCATGGAAAAAATCTATATTTTTTTTGTCCAATTTTAAAAAATACACACATGTGTGATGACCCTTACAAAAAACTTTCATTAACTTCAAAATTAAATGATTAATTCATTCAATAGGCTACACAAAAAGTGACAATATACATGTGCATCTATTGCCATTAAATATAAAATTTAAATATTCTTGCTAGAAGAAACAATTATTTTAAATTTATTATTTAATTTAATTTTTAAGTTCCCACTTTTAAACAACTTTAAAAACTGATTTCAAAATTTTCTAATAGTGTTAACTAAAATTTATAGAAAATGTTCTTCGTGATTATTTGATTCATACAATCTAACTCATTTGTTTCATTCATGGTCACCTTTCCATCCAAATAAAAAGCTTCAACCCTCCTCACCACAAATGTTTCCCACCGCGGTTGGGCCCTATCGGCTGATTGTCTCATGCCTATGCATACGACTGCTAGTTTTAATTAAATTTAAATGAAATTAATTTTAGCTTGATACATTAAATTTAATTATAATTTATATTTAAGTATTTTGTAAATTTCACTTATTAGTACTTGCCATTGGCATAGTACTATTGTAATGACTTTGAATTTTTTTAGTTTTTGAAAGAGGAAAAAATGGGTTTTATAGGGACTCAAAACCACAAAGTTTACAGACTAAAGATAAGATCGTTAAAGATACCAAAAGCAGAAAGGTTGTAAAAACAACAAGAAGAAAAGTCCAACAGGAAAACACCAATCGTGAAGGCCACAAAACCCAAAAACCAGACAAAATGGCAACAAAGTTAAATTTGGGTCTTTAATAAATTTGTCGTCTTAGCTTCCAGCTCATTCATAATTTAATTAACTAGTTATTAATTTTTTTAGTTAACTAGTTATTAATAATTTAATTTTCAACCAATCAAAAACAATATTTAAAAAAAATTAAAAAAAAAAATCAATTTTGTAAAGTTAAATTGTGAAATATTTAACTTTAAAAATTATAGAAATTATTTCTTGTGCATATGATTGGTTAAAAATTTATATGTTTTATTGACCCATTTGTAGGGAAAGAAAGTAGGAAAGCAAGGTAAACATTTTTTTAAAGAATGATTTTTCATTTTTTGATTTATAATTTCACTAAATCTTTCTAAAATAAATAAATGTTACTTATTTTGACTTTTTAAAAGAATGTAATTGTTATTTTTTATCAAAGAAAATCCCACAAAAATCAATTAACTATTTTATACAGATTTGGATTCACACTATTAATGAAATAAAATAAAATAAAAAATTGTATTATTCTTCCCATTAGGCTAATATCTTTGTTATCTATGTTTTTAATATTTTATGGTATAATTTAATTATTATTATATGATCTTCTTTTCATTAATTATTTTTTTTCATGTATATTTTTATATTAATTTATATATATAATTTCTCCAAAAAAAATTATAACCTATAATATACAGGTATAGAATATAACCTATATTATTTTAGGTCTTTATTATATATAATATGCAACCTATTTTGGCGGGAGACTAGACCTCGTGACTTCTTGCCTACAACAGGATGGTTTAGCCAATCAAGCTAGGCCCTCCATCAATTTTGATAATATTATTTTAATTGTGGAAAATTTAAATTTATAAAGACAATTCAATATTTGTAATTGTGGACTTCAATTTTTTAAAGATTTTTTTAGTGTGGAAAATTAAAATTTATAAAGACAATTTGAATTCTACAACAAGTCTCAATTTTCTTTAGATTTTTTTGAGTGTGGAAAATGAAAATTTATAAAGACAGCTCAATCTTTATAATTGTGGGTCTCAATTTTTGTAAAACTTTTTTGATTGTGGAAATAGAAAATTCATAAAGACAATTCAATCTCTGCAACTGTGGGCCTCAATTTTCTTAAGAATTTTTTGAGTGTGAAAAATGAAAATTCATAAAGACAATTCAAACTTTGCAATTGTAGGCCTCAATTTTCCTTAGAAATTTTTCAATGTGGAAAATGAAAATTCATAATGGAACTCGCAACTGCAGACCTTAAAGACTTTTTTGAGTGGGAAAAATGAAAATTCATAAAGAACACTTAATCTCTATAACTGTTGTCCTCAATTTTCATAAGACTTTTTTGAGTGTGGAAATTGAAAATTCATAAAGACAATTCAATCGTTGCGACTACATGCCTCAATTTTCTTAAGAATTTTTTGAGTGTGAAAAATGAAAATTCATAAAGACAATTGGAACTCGCAACTGCAAACCTTAAAGATTTTTTTGAATGTAAATTTTTTAAAGTATTATTTGGGTGTTGTGTCACACTTTATAAAGGAAACAACCAACACTGATATCACTAAAAAGTGGCATATATGTTTTGAATTCTGAATTGATGCAAACTAGTAAAATATGTATTTTTTAGTATATTTAATGTTTGTATTTAAAAAATATATATATATTTTAAACTAGTTTTTAATAAATTAACACTATAATTTAGTTTTTAATCAACCTAATATTTTGTGTTGATAACCAAATTTTAGTAAAAATAAAAAATATAAATATAAATGATAATTAAACTATTAAAATAAATATATATTTGAAACTACACTTATGGATCTACAAAAGGGTATTTTTTATATTTTAAAAAAAATATTATTTACATTAGTAAGAGTTGTGGAAGTATCTAACTTAGTTAGAATGAATCTTACTAGATCATATGTTTGACCAAAATTGATTTTTAATTAGAAATACTTAAATTCAGTTGTGTTGATAAGCTAGCTAAAAGTGTGACACAACTTTGTGCTTTTACCCATTTATTGTATTTATATTAATTAATTGAAATTTAGCATATAATATGATTTTGAAATTTTACTATTAGTAAAAAAATAATGTTATTGAATACATATGTATTTGAACTTTTTGTCATATATTTATATTCAATTGTGTTATGTCTAGTAGTCATGTACATTTATTAATTAATTAAATTCCAAAATCATATTATATTTCGGTTTTCAAGTAACTAATGCACATATCAAATAGACAATGTCTTTGGTGAGAATTATTTAAATTTAAAATTTGTATTCTTCAAAAAAAAAAAAAAGAGATTAATTTCAATTTCAACTTTTGAGATTTGACATGGCCAGTAAATTTTGTTTAATGCACATGCACTTCAAATTCAATTATTTTCTAGGTTTTTTTAAAATTACTTTCATTTAATTTTTTTATTTTTTTCTTAGTGCTAAAAGTTAGGGATTTGAATTTATATCTTTTATTTATAAAGACATCAAGATTGTGATATTTATATTAGGATTTAATTGCATATTTTTTAATCAAATTCACCAACTCATATTTTATGACTATTGGTTCACATGAAACCATATCTTATAAGAATGAATAGTCCATTTAACACTCATTACATATAGGTGATGCTTATAAGGGTGAAGCATCGAGACCTCCCAAGTCACCCATTCTAATATTACTTTTAACTAATCACACTTAACCATGTCTAGTTTCCCCCAGGATCAAACCCACTTATCTTGTGACCTCATTTTTAAAACCTTCAATAAATGTTGTGTCTTATGAAGCATTCATTACAGAGCCTCTTTAGCTTATTCATTCGTAAGTAGGAGACATTTTTATAGTATCTCAATTTATGATATTTATATTGAGATTCACTACATAGTTTTTGAGTCAAACTAATTGATGCATATTTCATAAGTAGTGGTTCATAAAAATCCACCTCTCATGGAAATGAATGGTTCACTTATTACATCAGGTGATTCTCACAAGGGTAAAACATTAAGACTTCCCAAGAGGTCACAAATCTTAGTACTGCTCTAACTCAAGTAGCTTTTAACCATGGGGCTTCCCCAATATCAAATTCTCTTAGTTTGAACTACTCTATTTATAAAAACTTCAAAAGTGTTGTTACTTATGAACTATTCATTATAGAGCCCCTTTAGCTTATTCTTTGACAAGTAGGCATTCCAAATAATGATATTTATGTGTGTAGCTTTGAGTCAAAATCATTGACCTATAATTAATGATAATGGTTCACATGAATCCATCTATCACGAGAATGAGTGATCATGTCAACACCTATTGCATCTAGGTGATGCTTGTAGTGGTGAAACATAAGGACTTTCTGAGAGGTCATCCATCCTAGTACTACTCAAATTAAAGCATCCTTAGCCACAAAATTTCCCCCAAGATCAAATATTCTTACTTTGTCATCATGTTTGCAAAAGCCTTCAACAAGTATTGTCCTTTATGTACCATTCACTATATAGCCCCCCTTCAAATCATCCAATGATAAGTAAGAGGTATTTTTCATTTGTCAAATTATGATATTTATATCAAGATATCAATCCACATATTTTTAAACATAAAAAATGGTATATGATCAATAACTTGTACATGATGATCAACATCTAAATTTTTTATGATGAGGCCACTTTCACCATATAAAAACACAAATTATAATTTAAACTCTTAGAAAATAAATAATAATTAATTATTTCAATTTTTTTTCAATTATTATTTTTATTTATTTTTGGCATGGTGTGATGGTTAAGGTGTTGTGTTGCTATTCTTTCCATCAAGGTTCAAAACACCTTTAAGGTGTAATTGTTGAGAATTTATATTGGGGATGAGGTCCCCCATTTGTGACCTCATCAATCCAAATAAAAAATATTTACCTCTCTAAATAAAAAAAAGATTTGTTTATATCAGAAATGTTATGCACATTAATAAATATTATTTTTTCTATATTATTTCATTTTAATAGAAAATCAAAGAATTAATAATAATTTTATATTTAAAAATTATTTTTTATTATTAAATATTTAATAATAACTTCCATATTTACAGCAACAACCTATCATGGCCTTTTACTGGCTAAAGACTTTGGGGTTTCGAAACTATGGATTGAAGGGGATTCCCTTAACATTATTAAGTTCCTCCAAAAGAGTAACCGCCATCATGGTCTATAGCCCATATGACTAGTGATTCTATATCTATCATTAATTCTTTTGATGAGGTGAGAATTACTCATGTGTTTAGGGAGGCTAATTCGTTGGCTGATGGGTTAGCTAATTGGGAGTGATGGCTCAAATTAATTAGAATACTTATGATTCCTTGGCACTTAATCTTTAGAACATATCCAATTATGACCAGTTGTCATCTCAAGGATGCGGTTAAGAGGGGAGAAAGGCTATTTTGTTTCTTCCTTGGCTAGTTTTTTCATGTTGAGTTTTGTGAATGATCTTTTAATTATTGCTTTTTTGATGTTCGTGAGATTATGGGTTGAGAGCTAAGGTATGGAAGTACTTGGTTTGGTAGGCTCACACATTTTTTGGGTATTTTTTTCTTTGCCTTGTGGTTTTTTTTCCTAATCTTGCTTGTGTAGAAGATCAAAGAGTAGGGTGAAGTGTTGTTTGTTGCATGCTTCCATGGGAGGTGCTTGTTGTAGAGTGGAGCTGAGCTCTTGCAAAGATTTTAGTAGCAATAAAATTATTTGGGAGCATTTGGAGAAGGGTGGAGTCTTCCCATATTTACTGAAGCTCCATGGTCCTAACCTTGAAGTGATGGAGGCTTTTGTTAATGGGTGGAACAACAGGGTTTTGCGCTACCAGGTTGTGGATTTCAACATCAATGAGGAATTTATCGCCGAGGTAACTAGTCTTCCTCCCAAGGGAATGAAATTTTATAGGGATAGGGTTGCAGCTAAGATGACCCTCGCCAATTTCTTTAAAGGCTCGAAGAAGAAGAAGTTGAAGTTTATTGGCAGTGGTGGGTATGCTCGCAAATCTATTAAGCTACTTTGGAGAGACATTGCTCTGGCTCTTATGCAATTTTTCAGTCTAGACTCCGGTAGGTTTTATGTTATCTATGGCTATCACTTCATGTTATTAAATAACTTCCACCATAATTCTTAGATTTTGTTTCCTTGTTACCTTCTTCTTTCAATGGAAACAAGTATCGAGGATCATAAGAAGAACCCTAGGAAGGCTATTCTCCATGAAGGCCTTATGAACCTCTTTTTTTTATCACATTAAGATGAAGGTGTTACCAGCTACTCCTAATACCATGCCTCATAAAAAGGGTGGTAAAAATATTGGGTATAATACTAGTGAGTCGGTGGATGAGTAGGAAGGGGATTCTGAGGATGATGACTTTGATTATGAGGAACTGTCAAAGGAAGAGAGTGAGTCTATTGGTGATTTTGAGGATTCAAAAGGGTATGTACAGGATCATGATGGGCCAAAAAGTGGCGATATAAAAAAAGTAGTGTTTTGCATTCACCAAAAAACATGAAAATCCTGAGTTGAATTTTTTTTGGGTTGGGTGTCAATACATTGCTCCATATAAATGCCCAAGATAAAGTAATACAAATTGGATATCTAATTTGTGTCAGGTAATATATACCATTAATGGTTTTTCTATGGCCCGCAAATTTGAAATTGGATAAAATTTGATATCTGATTTGAAAAACATTTTAAAATGTATTATAACGGTAAGATTTTGGTGTTATAAATCAGATATCCAATTTTTGCACACATAGACTTGAGAGTAATTAGGAGGTGGAGGGCGGGAAAGAGAGAGACAAAGAGAGAAGGAGAGAGAGGGAAAGGGAGAGACAAAGAGAGAGAGAGGGAAAGGGAGAGAGAGAGATTAGGGTATAGGTTTGAGGGATTAGGGTTGAGGGTCCAATAAATAGGGTAGAGGGTATAGGGTTGAGGGTAGAGGTTTGATAGTTTAAGGTTGAGGGTAGAGGGTTGACGATACAGGGTTGAGGGACTAGGGTTGAGAGTAAAGGGTATTGGGTAGAGGGTTTAAGAGTAGAGGGTTAGGGGTAGAGGGTAGAGGGTTTAGGGTAGAGGGTTAAGGGTAGAGGGTTAAGGGTTTAAGGGTTTAGGGTTTAAGGGTTAAGGGTAGAGGGTAAAGGGTTAAGGGTAGAGGGGAGAGAGATAGAGGGAGTGAGTAGGAGAGAGAGAGAGGGGAGGGAGTGGGAGAGAGATAGAGGGAGGGATGGTTAAGGGTAGAGGGTAGATCATTTAAGGGTTTAGGGTTTAAGGGTTAAGGGTTTAGGGTTAAGGGTAGAGGGGAGAGAGATAGAGGGAGTGAGCGAGAGAGAGACCTAAGAGAGGGAGAGAGGGTAGGATGGAGAGACTTGAGAGAGAGAGAGAGAGGGGGAGGTAGTGGGAGACGGATAGAGAGAGGGAGGGTTACGGGTAGATGGTAGATGGTTTAAGGGTTTAGGGTTTAAGTGTTAAGGATTTAGGGTTTAGGGTTAAGGGTAGAGAGGAGAGAGATAGAGGGAGTGATTGAGTGAGAGAGACTTGAGAGAGAGAGGGGGTATGAGAGAGACACTTGAGAGAGAGAGAGAGGGGTTAAAGAGGGTTAAGGGTTTAGGGTTTAGGGTTAAGGGTAGAGGGAGATATATAGAGGGAGTGAGTGAGAGAGATCTGAGAGAGTGAGGGAGGGTTAGGAGGGAGGGAGCTTGAGAGAGAGAGAGTAGAGGGTAGAGGATAGGGTTTAGGGTTAAGGGTTTAGGGAGAGAGAGATAGAGAGTCAGTGAGAAAGAGGGAGGGAGGGAGTGGGAGAGAGATAGAGGTAGAGGGTTAAGGGTAGAGGGAGAGAGATAGGATGGTGAGAGCGAGAGAGAGATAAAAGGGTATAGGGTTGATGGTAGAGGGTAGAGGGTTATAAGGGTTCAAGGTTTAAGGGTTAAAGGGTTTAGGGTTTAGGGTTAAGGCTAGAGGGGAGAGAGATAGAGGAGTGAGTGAGAGAGAGACCTGAGAGAGGGAGAGGGTGTAGGAGAGAGAGAGGGGGTTAAGGGTAGAGGCTAGAGGGTTTAAGGGTTAAGGGTAGAGGGGAGAGATAGAGGGAGTGATTGAGAGAGAGAGACCCGAGGGAGAGAGACCCGAGGGAGAGAGGGTAGGAGGTGTTATGCCTTGCATAACCACCCCATTTTATTCTGGAACAAAATGGGTCCCCCTTTGTCTTTTCCCTTTGGCCTTTGGTTTTCTGCCTTAGGCATTTTTCTTGTAAGTTCTATCGGAAGTGGAACTGGGACCAATACCGGACTTAGAAATTCCTTCTAGGTTCTAGTCTTGTTCTGTCCCCGATTCTGGTTCTGATGGTTCTTTGTCTTTGTCTTTTGTTCTTTCTCGGGTCCAGGTCTAAATCGGAATGGTAAACTTTGTTAAAGTTCCACGAAGGGTTCCATCCTAGCCCCGACTCTGCCTTTCTCTTTCTCTCTCTTCGTCGTTGGGTTCTTCCCTTTGCATTTTTTTTTTTTTTGGCACACCCAAAACCTGAACAAAAACCAAACTTGGAATTCTTTCCAAGTTCTATTTTCTTTTCCTTCTCCAATCCCGGATCTGCCTCTTTCTTGTGTTTTTCTCTTGCGCGTCTTTTCATTTTGTTCTGGAAAACTCATAACTGGAACTGGAACTGAACCCTGAAACTTTCATAAGTTTTGGATTCTTGTTCCATTCCGGTCTTCATTCCATGTTTTGTCATTCTTTGGATTTTTGTTTCTTTTTGTTTTGTTGTGGGGTTTTCCTCCCCTTCCTC
The DNA here is from genome assembly GCA_007258455.2 of Sequoia sempervirens. Classification (NCBI taxonomy): domain Eukaryota; kingdom Viridiplantae; phylum Streptophyta; class Pinopsida; order Cupressales; family Cupressaceae; genus Sequoia; species Sequoia sempervirens. The sequence goes on from VDFB02105785.1 coordinate 578,419,174, forward strand.
TTTTTTTTCTTTCTTCTCCCTTTTGTCTTTTTTGGGTGATGTCGGAAGCGGGTTCGGAATGGAATCTGAACTTGAAACTTGGAAAAGTTTCTGGCTCAAGTTTGGTTCTGATCCCAATTCCGCTTTGTTCGTCATTTGTTGCCCCCTGTTCTGACCATTTGGACACGGGGTGTTTTTCTTCCCTTCCCCCCTTTTTCTTTTTGTCTTTCTATGTTTATCAGAGTCAGGGCCTAGATGGAATCCAAACCTGAGACTTTGAAGAAGTTTCAATTTTGGATTTGGTTATGCCCCTGCCCCCGTTCTCGTTAGCCTGGGATCGGTTTTTCCTCCAACCCCACTGGCATTTGTTTCCCCTCGTGTGTTGTTTCCTTCACAGATGCGAAGCCCGAACGGGGTATGAACTTCGAAATGTTGATTATTTACATAGCTCGTTCCCATCCCGACTCCGGTCCCAGTTCTGATTTTCTTTTGACCCCACCCCCGCCAATTTTTAAAGGTGAGGGATGTCGTTTCTGGGTCCCCTTTTGGTCCCGATCTTGGTTCCGCTGGGATTCATCCCTTTTTGCCTCTCGGTCCCAGTCCCGATTTGGTTCCGCCTCCTCTAGTTTTAAAGGGGGAGTGTTTTCCCATTTTGGTCTTGGTTCTGCCCTTGCTAGTTTTGTAGGTAGGTGTTGTTTCCGGTTCTGTCTTGGTCCCGCTTCTGCCTCCACTGGAGTTGTGTTTCTTTTTTGATAAAATTAAAGACATGATAAATAATGATATATTTTATATTTCCTTTGAGAACTAATGGAGGCGTTTGTTTTGTAGGATCGAGTTATTTATCTGAAGGTGCCTCTCAAGGAAGTTTCCCCAAAGGATCTAAGTTTGGTGTGACGTCTAGCCAAAAGGGGAAGGTCTTTCCGACCCGATGGGGTCCCGCCGACATATTTTGTGCCCTCAGTGTAACATGTTGAGCATGGTGTAATGTCTCGCCGACTAGACAAAGTCTTCCTGAAGTGAGGTGAGCTCTCGGTGAAAGGCACGTGACTTCGGTATGGTGTCTCGGGAAAGGAAGTTAGTCTCATCGATAATTTGCAGAGGGACTGATCTCGAGCAGGCAGAGAGCCGAAGAAGAAGAAGGAAACTGTGAGTTAAAGGGATAGCTGGTATCTACTGATAGGGGTTGCTCAGCATTAATGGTGATATTTTACGGCACTAAAGGCAGCTCCGCTAGAGTTCGAAAATGGACACAAAGGCATAGAAGTAAATGTAGTAGATGCAAAAGATCTACAGATCACCCCCAGAGTGATCCTTCACCAGCATGGACAGTAGGAGTGTGCATTTAATGTAGGACTGACTCTCTTCAAAAGATCTGGACGCTGACCCCCTGACACTGCGGATATTTTGTAAACCCTAAAAATAGGCACCAACATTCTTTTTGGGAGGTGGTGTATTTATGGCATTCTTGCCTCTTTGTAAGGGGATCTTTTTTTTTAGAAGTTAGAAGGTCAGAACTGCTAGGGTTAGAAAAAGTTAGAAGAAGTTTTAGAATACAGAGGGAAATAGAGAAAAGATAGAGGAGACAAAACTGTATCCTGATTCTTTGTAATTTAGGAGTTTATTTTGTCTTCTCAATTAGGAATTAGACTCAACATAGAATGGAATGTATCTTTCCAATTTCTTTAGTGTAAATGGAAGCAGTCTGAAGACATGGGTTTTTTGTACACTGGTTATTGTGCTAGATTTGTAAATGTTGCTTACCTGTCTCACCAACAGTAGAAGCAACCAGATTCAAATCTACTTCATATTGTGTTCCAGAATGGTATTTATCTTAAGTTAACCATCTAATTTTGAAAGCTTTCAAGTAATGAAATCTTATTTTGTGTTTTGTTTAAATGGTAACTTATAACCAGTTGTTGAAATCAGCACTGTGAATGAATGCAACTGGTGTTAATCACAAGTTAATTTTGTTCTTCAATTTTAGTTAGCAATTCCTCGAGAAATAACAAGTCTGGTTAAGTTATATGAATCATCATTCTTTTCAGTACCAAAACCTTGATCTATCTTTTTTATGTTTCTTTAAAAACCCCATCTAAAGTAGGTTTAAATTCATGCTTGATCTTAGAACAATCCAGAAGCTCAACACTAGTAGGCCCCTTGAACATTATTGTTACATTGACCTATGAGCAATATCAGCATGGTTGAGAACCAACTACAAATACCTTGGGAGCTGAGATATCCATGTGATCATCTTTCTCTTTCAAGAGAAACATAGTAGAAATATTATGTTTGCATGTTGTTGTGCCATCAGACATGTCAATAGGAGGGAGAAACTTGAGAGAGAGAGAGGGAGTGGGAGAGAGATAGAGGGTATAGGGTTAATGGTAGAGGGTAGAGGGTTTAATATTTTAGGGTTAAGGGTAGAGGGGAGAGAGAGACCTAAGAGAGGGAGAGGGTCTAGGAGGGAGAGAAAGAGAGAGAGATAGGGTAGAGGGTAGAGGGTAGAGAGTAGAGGGTTTAAGGGTTAAGGGTAGAGGTGAGAGAGATAGAGGGAATGGTGAGAGACAGAGAGAGGGAGGAAGAGACTTGAGAGAGAGAGAGGGAGTGGGAGTGGAAGATAGATAGAGGGTATAGGGTTAATGGTAGAGGGTAGAGGGTTTAGGGTTTAAGGGTTAATGGTTAAGGGTAGAGGGAGAGATATAGAGGGAGTGAGTATGTGAGAGAGAGAGACCTGAGAGAGGGAGAGCGGGTAGGAGGGAGAGACTTGAGAGAGTAGAGGGTAGAGGGGAGAGAGATAGAAGGAGTGATTGAGTGAGAGATGAGAGAGAGAGAGGGGGTATAGGGTTGATGGTAGAGGGTAGAGGGTTATAAGGGTTTAGGGGTTAAGGGTTAAGGGATTAGGGTTTAGGGTTAAGGGTAGAGGGGAGAGATAGAGAGTGAGTGAGAGAGAGAAAGAGAGACTTGAGAGAGGGAGAGGGGTAGGGGAGAGAGAGAGAGGGTAGAGGGTTTAAGGGTTAAGCATAGAGGGGAGAGAGATAGAGGGAGTGATTAAGAGAGAGAGAGACCCGAGAGAGGGAGAGGGGGTAGGAGGGAGAGACTTGAGAGAGAGAGGGAGTGGGAGAGAGATAAAGGGTATAGGGCTAATGTTAGAGGGTTGAATATTTTAGGGTTAATGATTATCAAAAATAAAGATCATATGATGTGGTATTTTAATGTATTTTGGGTGTGGTAAACATGTTCTAGGGGAAGTTTACAAAGGAGGTACTTGAATTTTAATTGAGGAAATGGCTTTGCTCTAAATAATTGATAATGTCCCTACACAAATTTTTGCGGCTCTAGGTGTCCCAGTTTTCCTGCAGTGAATTTTCTCCAAATGGGCCGTAGGAATAATTAGAAGTCACAATTTTTCTAATGTTTCAAAGGTTAATATTTAAAATATTATGACTACTTTAAATATTGTGCAAATTTAAAAGAGGAATTTATGGAAAACATAAATGCAATTTCAAATGTTTTGGAGGAAAAGAAAGTTTAATTCTTGCTTCTGATTGGCTAAGAGGTAGCACTCATGACTTTCACAGTTGCATGCAAAACTCATCGCCCATCACCAATTTTGAATGAGATTACTGATGCCTTGGTTTGAGCCATGAGTCTTCATTTGGGTAGATTGAATTAACTTTTGAGGCAGAGGATGGGTTTTAATAAATTTTCAAAAGCTCTCTAGCAATGAGTTCTCCATTCACACAGTTTATCACTCATCTCCATTGTGAATGGGGGAATGAAAATAAAAGTAGCGATGCCTGAGTTTGAGCAATGATCCTTCATTGGAAATTTTCAAATGTTCATTGTACAAAAGGCAGGTTTAATTCTTCGTTGCCATTGGCTAAAGTTCATGGGAAAAGCCATTGCCCATCGTGGTTTTAACCATCTTTCTCCTCTATGTATTTGCGATGAGTGATGCATCACCTTCTGTATCGCCCATCACGGTTTTGAGGGATCTTCTCCTCATTGTATTCACGATGTGCAATGGTTACATTTTCTTATTGTGAATAACTATTTGGTGTTTCCATTTTTCATTGTATTCGAGATGTGCGATGGTTGCTAGAAATGTTGGAGTAAATGATGGTGGAACCCCCGTGACTAATGTTTAAAATTACCATTTGATAAAACTTTGACAAAGAGAAAGGTATATGAAATAATTCAAGGTAAATTCAAAGTCGAGGCACAAGTAAATTATTTTTTCCAGATAAAGTGAAATAAAGCAAAAACTTTGGTTGTTGGGTATTAAAATATAAAAATGTAAAGTGCAACAATCGCTAATAAATTTTTCATTTCTCCCACCAAAGTAGAGATATGTGATAAGGTGAAACTATCTCATTTCCATCACTAATATTTTTCATCTTTTCACTTTGTCTTTGTGATTAGCGATGCTTGGTAAAAGTTTGTAAAGCTTGGTGGGTCATGCTGGGTATTTTAAAATTTATAAACTCATGGGTAATTATTTTATTTCCTGATAGAATAAAATATGCTCATCACTAATAAGTTTTTATTTTTCACATCAAACTAGAAATGTGCGATGATCTTTAATAAGTGCACGGGAGTAAACAGTGGCAGGGCTAGCCCATGTGTAAATTTTTTCAGAATCATTGGGTAAAGCTTTGATGATGGAAAATAATCAAATGGTAAATGCCTGAGTGAAATAAAGTTTAATCTTTCAAGATAAATCAAGAACTTTTATTGTTCGATATTTTACATTGTGAACTCACTAGTGAATGGCTTTCTATAGCCATTTTATTTTTTAAAGTGTTGATAATTAAAATAAAGGTGCCTGGGTGAGTAGTTTTTTATTTTCCGAGTAAAATGTGAAGGGTTTTCACGACAATGATAAAAAGATTTGTATTGCTAAGTGAGAAAAAGGGTAAATGAATAGGTAAAGAGGAATTTTCTACAATAGAATGAAGAATGAGGACTTTCACAAACAACTATTTTTTGACTATAGGTAAAGGTAAATGATGAAGAATGATGAGTCTTCCTAAGAGGGGAATATTTTGTGTTATGGGGCAAATGCATGAAGTGGGAATCAAAACTGTACAAATGGTTTTTTCTTCAAGCGGTGGACAGTTACTGATCTATGGACTTGAATGTGCCAAATGTCTTTGGGATATCTCCACTTAGGGTTTTTTGTTTTCCCTTAAGTGTTATTTTCTGCTCCATTTCTAAGGTGGTTGCTTTGTAATTAGTCACAAAAAGATTGTAATGAGAATATAGGGAATTTTAGAGCTAATCATTAGGGTCTGAGTCTTTCAATGTATACATTTTTCTGATAGCAATATTGACAATATAATATAGAGTAATGCAAGTTCACAACTTCATCTTTTCTCTCCTATGTACATGTTTCATATGCTATGAATAAAATAATCAAGGGTTTTTTTATTCATCTCTATCTATTCTCGATGGGTGTGTGGTTTCATATTTTTCTTATTAATTCAAAGGATTAATGTAAATGATTGAGAAGAGCTACATGTTTATGTTAAATTAAGTGCTAGGATTTTGATAAGAAGTGGTGGCTGAGATCATTATGTTGAAATTTTGTAATACAATATTTTCAAAGCTTAATTGATGTCATATATGAAATTGTTATCAGGTTATGTAGATCATACTAGAATTAACTCCATTCCAAGGATGAGGCATTGATCTAAGTGTGTTATTCATGTTACATTATATTGGTTAATTCAATAGCTAATCACAATTTTAAATCAATTTACTTATCAATCTTTGTATGTTTGTGTGTGGAACTCAATGAATTGCACATCTCATGTTTAATTCAAAAATTTCCATGAAGGTTAGCCCAACCTTTATGGTATTGTGTCTATTAAGCATTTAAAGGAGGGTTATCTATTTACTTTATGTTTGATACTTTGGCAAACAAGTACCTGAAAGCACACTATTGGGATCACCCTCCCAGGTTTAACAGAGCCTAAAGTGTAGGGGAGAAAGAGGTTTTATTTCAATCTCTCATTTGTTGGAAAAATCTCTCCTTGAATATGACCATAAGGCATGACATCCCTTTAGGATTCAAGTGGATAGCATATTTGAGTACCAACAAGACTACTCTTAGGGTGGACCCTTCAAGTAGGTCCAATCAAGAGGGGAGACTTTAATATTTTGATGACTTCTTGAATCATGATAATTTGTATACCCAAGCTACCCATATCATTTGTGGTCTAAGTAATCTACTCATCTTAGACTATAAAGGTCTTGAGTTGCTACATAAAATAGCCAACATAGTGGAGACCAATGTACCCTCATATACAATAGTCTTCAACTACCCTCAAGATACCCCATTGGATATCACTGGTACATAGTTAAATCTCTCGATGCCCAAGGTTTTTTTGTATATGATGGATACAAATCCTTTTGTATCTTCTTTCACTTCCATAGATAACACCAACTCTAATCTTGGAGTTAATGTGACCCACATTCCTTTGGGGTTCGAGCTTCATGTTCCTAGATCCACGTCTCAAACCTCCACTCCTATGAATAGATAGCCTCCACCACCTCCACCATCCAATTTCATCCTAAATTCTTTGTTACAAAACATGGGATTGATGCAATAATAATTGGATAGAACCTAACCAACATTACTTCCCAATCCACATTGCAACCATATTATTGCTACAATCCCCTGGCTAGGTCACAATTCTAAATGTTCTCATTCCCCAAGGGGTAGGAATTCTGAAATTGGATAAGTACAATGGTAGGGGTGATCTGCAAACCCATGTCTCCTCATTTACTACCATGTGTAGTGAATTCCTCTATCAGGATGCTTTGCTAGCCAAGCTATTCTCGTGATCCCTGAAGGATGTTGCATTGGAGTGGCTTTGCTCACTTCTTGACAATTCTATATTATCCTTTGATCAATTAGTTAACCAATTCTTACAAAAATTCTAGGAAAACATTATACCAAAGATCACTTTTATTGATCTTGTCCATTGTAAGCAAGGGACTCATGAGAAGGTACCTGATTTCATTGCCCACTACCAATCTCTATTTTCTCAGATCTTTTATGTTCTGCCTAATTCTGACATCAATCATGTGTTCATCGGGAATCTATAGCTGACAATGAGAGAAAGTGTTCTCTCGATCAAGTCTTATAATAAGAATTTCCATGCCTCATTTTGTGCAAACATATCCTTCAAGGATGATTGGTCTATTGATTGGTATACATTGATGTCCCATTTATAATGAAGAAAAATATACATCCTCCTCTTGTTGATACATCAAAATTTAGTATTTTTTTTGAAAGATTCTAGTGATTCTCTATAGTAGGGTTATGCATATCTAGAGGATCCACTTCACTAGGAAATCTACTTACCATACATTTCACATCTATTTATGGACAATCACCTTTTAGATATTGATAACACTGTTGAGGCAATTTGTCTTCCCTTTGATGAAAACTCACATTGTGTTGCATCATCTCCTATTCTAGTTACTCTTTCTCTCTTAGCTACATCATGTTATTTTATTGATACATCCTAATTCATATTGGTTTAGGCCACACACTTCACTAGTCACTATTCTTGAATCTTGTATGATGTAATTATAGTTCAAAATCAACATTGAAACATGTGAGAAACTTATAAAACCATTCATCTTGATTCAATTCTACATTCCACTAGAGTGATAATTTAGTAGTTTAACAACTCAAAGTTTCTTTCTTTCAAAATCAAGATGTATCATCTATTGTAAAATGGCCTATTTCAAAATTCTCCATGTAACATTCTAAATTATTCTTCTCACACTTCACAAGGTGTACACAACATTTCTAATTTTGCTTGCATACTTCTATTATTTAATTGATTTTATGGTTGCATACCTTCATTTGTAGCCTCCTAGTCTACATGAGAGATGGGTAGGTTATCTTGGAGATAAGTTGAATGATAGAAACCCATCTTTCCAATGATGTTTAGTCTTTGATTTTACCAAAATAAAGAGTTCATGTTTTTTTCTTTCTTTCTTTATTGTCTTTGCGAGAATGGTTTTTTAAATATGTTGATTAAAGGATTTTTGAAGGTGAAATGTACATGTAGGGACAATGCTCAATAGAGATATTTTTAGTCTCTTTATTGAGCAAAGTTTTGGTGAAGCTTTCATGATGAATTTAATTATTATGAGTGAACACATCTCCTTGGTTACACTAGCACTCCTTATCTAAGACGATCAAATAAAAGATGAGATAACCACACAATCCTTCCTTTGTTGTGAAATGTCAAAAGAGTGAGGTACTTTTCTTTAAAAAAATTATATTTATGTCCAACCTAAAAGTTGCTTGATTTTGGAAATATTTGTCAATAATTTGGCTAATGTTATATTAATTTCATTCTTGGCTTTAATATTCTTTGATTTTGTACTAATTCTATTCTCAAATTTAATATTCTTAAAAAATATTGAATGAGATTGTTTTAGTTTTTGTCATCAATTTATGACCTTGAGATTAAAATACTATTATTTGTGATATTTATTTTTGTTCTAAGTCATTTCATGCTATTGTATCAATCACAATACAAATATAATAGACTATCTAGAGAGGTTTCGTACACAAGGTGTTGCATCTCTTAACACTCTACTTAAATATCACACTCTTCAATGGTCAAATAGTTAATAGTGAGTTTATAGTTCATCCCTTTAATGAAGAGCATTTTTAAAATATTAAATGATCTAATGTTCACTAAAGGAGATCAAATTACTAAATAGTAAGAAGTGTATATTTACACCAAAGGCGTTTCCTTATTTGAAGTTCATGAGCTTCACACGTCCATCAACGACTCATTCTCATCCTTAAAGGATGCAAGAAGGTGAAAAAGATTGTGGCCATCCGTGCAGTGATAGTGACCTTTCACGTTTTTTTGATGGTTTTAACCTGTCTTTCTCGCGTTTTTCCTTGGACGCTTCTTTTCTCCATGGACAATGGGATCTGCAGGAAAATTAGTGCAAGACGGTTGAACGGATTGTGGTCGTTCACTGGTTTCATTGCGTAAATTAACCTCCAATGTCTACCCTTCCTTAGTACGCATCGTTGACAACACCCCACATTATGTGCATAATATTAATTGCCCGTAGATTTTAATAACGTCACGCAACACAAATTCATAGATTTTAATTTCACGCAACACAAATTAGAACATTAAAAATATATATGGTTGTTCACAAATCATAAAGTATAAGAAAAATTAAAATGACATATAATATTATTTATTATCTTTATGTTTAAATTATATATATAAAGTATTATTAAATATTGTATTAAATATTATAATATATTGATATTCAAATTGTATGTTATATATATTATATTGTACAATGTATAAATAATATAATATTTATATAATTTTTATTATATTTATAATTATATTATATATTAGATAATATATAAATAATATTATGATTATATCATGTATTATATAAATGATCAAATATAATATAGTATGTAATGAATATGTATATTATATATTTTATATTGTATTTTTTTTATTATTATATTTTATATAATTCAAATTATTAAATATATTTTAAAAATATTATTTCATTATAAAACAAAATATTTAACAATTATATATATTTATTATTAGCTATATATATATTATATAAAAAATTCTACTATAATTATATTTATTATTTTATATTATATAAATTATTAAATATAATATATGTGATGAATATATAGTATATAATCTTATATTAAATAAATATAATAAAATATATATTAATACAAATATAATATAATATAATACTTAACCCAATCCTTAATAATATAATAATATAATAGTAAATATATAGAAAAAAAAATAATATAATAATATCATTATATAATAAAAATATAAAATAATAATATTACAATACTAGTGATAATGATAATAATAATAATAGTATCAACAAAATCATTTTCTAAATCATCTACCAATTGACCTCATGTACTACACAAATGTATGCCAAAAAAAAAAAAAACCATTTTTTCTTTAATTGATGACCTTCCACACCTCTTTGGCGTACCCATTGCACACCAAAGTGCAATTGCTAGTTATCTGTAAGATCATGGAGTTTATGTACACCATCATGTGTGCAAGGGTTATTTGAGTCATTTTAGGTATTTTTACATAGATTTTAGTTTTAATTATTTTTCTAATGTGGTAAGGATTGTATTTGTTTCTACAATGAATTATATATACAAATAATAAAAATATTGGATATGCTAGCATTCAAACTTGGAAACTACTTATGGCTAGTGAGATATTCCATCATTAAACCACTTGCCCTTTCATGATGAAAATGTTCAAATTCTATCAAGAAGTATATTTGAATTCCAACATCCTCCAAAATGCATTTATATTAAAATTAGCTATGATACTAAATGCAAAAACTTATAAATGGTCATATAATTTAGTTTTAATAAATTTCAAATAAGAAATAATTTCAACTTGATACATTAAATTTAATTATAATTTATATTCAATTATTTTGTAAATTTCACCAATTTTTATTTTATAAAAATATATTTATTAAATTACATTTATTTTGTATATTTTTTTTATGTAATTAAAAATTTGATCATATAAGATTTATCTATCTATAACAAAATTTTACTATAATAAAAATAAATTATAAAATGCTCGTTGAATCTATAAAATCTAGTTACTCGTTAGAAAATCATACATGAGAAAATTATATATTGAAATTTATGAAAGGTGACAAATTCAAAGAGATAAATAAGAACCGAGATAATTAGGCGGCAAGAGCTGAAGCCCAATAAGATAGAAAAAATTTGCAGTTACATGATTTTTCTTAAACAGCGGAGAAATTCTGACCATATTAACATTACCAATTCCATAAGTATACTAACAGGTAAATAAAAACAATTAAATCCAGATACTTTTTAATTCAAAAGCAATTCATCGCATACGGCGACCCAAAATTGTAGACATGTTCATATCAAAAAAATTCGTGTCAAGCTGCCATTTTCCTACGACGAGAATATCATGCTACAAATTTTGAATGCCCATTTATTCAACACTCTTGAAACTTCCGCCACTCAAAAGTCTAACAAAAATTCATACAGGCAGGACAAAGTCTGACAAAAATTTAGGACCGCAGTTGCAGGGATTGATTGAAAATTCATAAAGTCAATACAATCGCTAATTACGGGTCTCAATTTTCAGTGTGGAAAATAAAAATTCATAAAGATCATTTAATTTTTGTAATTGTGGGCTTCAATTTTGATGAGATTTTTTTAATTGTGGAAAATTTAAATTTATAAAGACAATTCAATCTTTATAATTGTGGAGTTCAATTTTTTAAAGATTTTTTTGAGTGTGTAAAATGGAAATTTATAAAGACAATTTGAATTCTACAACTACAAGTCTCAATTTTCTTTAGACTTTTTTGAGTGTGGAAAATGAAAATTTATAAAGACAATTCAATCTCTATAACTGTGGGCCTCAATTTTCGTAAGACTTCTTTGATTGTGGAAATTGAAAATTCATGTTCAGACAATTCAATTGAGCTGCAATTGTGGGCCTCAATTTTCTTAAGACTTTTTTGAGTGTGAAAAATGAAATTCATAAAGACAATTCAAACTTTGCAACTGTAGGCCTCAATTTTCCTTAGACATTTTTCAATGTGGAAAATGAAAATTCATAAAGACAATTGGAACTTGCAACTGCAGACCTTAAAAACTTTTTTGAGTGAGAAAAATGAAAATTCATAAAGACAACTCAATCTCTATAACTGTGGACCTCAATTTTCATAAGACTTTTTTGAGTGTGGAAATTGAAAATTCATAAAGGCAATTCAATCTCTGCAACTATGGGCCTCAATTTTCTGAAGAATTTTTTGATTGTGAAAAATGAAAATTCATAAAAACAATTCAATCTCAGCAACTGCTAGCCTCAATTTTCATAAGGCTTTTTTGAGTGTAGAAGATGAAAATTCAAGTTCTAACTCTCCACATGAGAGAAGAGAGATGTTGGAGAGTACATCAAGTCAGTGAGAACAAAACTGTAATGTGTTTTAATTTGTAGTATTCCTCTAGTTCTCTACAAATGTGTGATAAATTGAAAATTCTCAATTCAATGATGCAGAACAATTTTTGAAAAAAGAAAGTTGTGTCACAATCCGTTTTCAATCCAACAAGCAAAAATGAAAGCTCAACCTCTTGGAATGAAAATGATTGTTTGCAAAACAAATGAATAAGAATGAGGTAGTTGGCATGGGTCAAAATCAAACTCCATAAAACATTAAAAAAAAGGATCAAAAAAACACTTTTTGGACGCCTAGGCATGCAGGTTCTGATAATTCAATCTCTGCAACTATCAACCTCAATTTTCATAAGACTATTTTGAATGTAAAATTTTTAAAGTATTATTTATTGTATTTATTGATTAATTGGAATTTAGCATATAATATGATTTTGAAATTTTACTATTAGAAAAAAATAAATATTATTTTAATAAATATGTATTTGAAATTTTTGTCATATATTTATAGTCAATTCAGAACATTTGTCTAGTAGTTATGTACAATTGATTATATTTATTAATTGATTAAAATCCAAAATCATATTATGTTTTGAATTTCAAGTAGTTAATGCATATATCAAATAGACAATGTCTTAAGTGAGAATCATTTAAATTTAAAATTTGTATTCTTAAGAAAAATAATAAAAACAAGATTAATTTCAATTTCAATTTTTGAGATTTGACATGGTCAATAATTTTTGTTTAATGCACATGCACTTCAAATTCAATTATTTAGGTTTTGTTTAAATTACTTACATTTATTTTTTATTATTATTTTTTAAGTGCTAAAAGTTAGGGATTTGAATTTATATCTTTTATTTATAAAGACATCAATATTGTGATATTTATATTAGAATTTAATTGCATATTTTTTTAATCAAATTCGTCAACTCATATTTTATGAGTATTGGTTCACATGAAACCATATCTTATAAGAATGAATAGTCCACTTAACACTCCTTACATATAGGTGATCCTTATAAGGGTGAAGCATAAAGACTTCCCAACAAGTTACCCATCCTAATATTACTTTGAACTAAGCACACTTAACCATGTCTAGTTTTTCCCAAGATCAAACCCACTTAACTTGTGACCCAATTTGTAAAACCTTCAATAAATGTTGTGTCTTATGAAGCATTCATTACATAGTCTCTTTAGCTTATCCATTCATAGGTAGGAGAAATTTTTATAATATCTCGATTTATGATATTTATATTGGGATTCACTACATAGTTTTTAAATCAAACTCATTGATCCATATTTCATAAATTGTGGCTCATAAAAACCCATCTCTCATGGAAATGAATCTTATTGCATTAGGTGATTCTCACAAGGTTAAAACATTAAGACTTCCCAAGACATCACAAATCTTAGTACTACTCTAACTCAAGCATGCTTAACTATGGGGTTTCCCTCAATATCAGATCCTCTTAGTTTGTTACTCCATTTATAAAAACCTTCAAAAAGTGTTGTTACTTATGACCCATTCATTATAGAGCCCCTTTAGCTCACCCCTTGAAAAGTAGGCATGCCAAATACTGATATTTATAGTAGAAATTAAGTGTGTAGCGTTGAGTCAAACTCATTGACCTATAATTAATGAGTAATGGTTCACATGAATCCATATCTCATGAGAATGAATGATCTTGTCAGCACCTATTGCATCTAGGTGATGCTTATAGTGGTAAAACATAAGGATTTCCTAAGAGGTCATCCATCCTAGTACTACTCAAATTAAAACATCCTTAGCCAAAAAGTTCCCTCAAGATCAAATCTTCTTACTTTGTCATCCTATTTGCAAAAACCTTCAACAAGTATTGTCCTTTATGTACCATTCACTATATAGCCCCCTTTCAAATCGCCCAATGATAAATAAGACGTATTTTCATTTGCCAAATTATGATATTTATATCAAGATATCAATGAAATTATTTTTGAACATAAAAAATGGTCTATGATCAATAACTTGTACATGATGATCAACATCTCAACTTTGTATAATGAGGCCACTTTCACCATCTCAAAACACATTATAATTTAAACACTTACAAAATAAATAATAATTAATTTATTTCAATTAAAATAAAATGTTTCAATTATTGAAATTAATCCACGTTAAAATGGTTTTTAACTATAAATAAATAATTTATATATTTTTAAAATTATTAAAATAAAAATAACTTGTTTACAAGGTTTTTGTCAATAGTGGCATGGTGTGGTGGTTAAGGTGTTGTGTTTCTATTCTTGTCATCAAGGTTCAAAACCCCTTTGAGATGTAACTATTGAGAATTTATATTGGGGATGAGGTCCCCCATTTGTAACCTCATCAGTTCATAGCTCCAAATCAAAAACATTTACCTCTCTAAATAAAAAAATTATTTTATATTATTAAACTATTTAATAATAACTTCCATATTTAAAATTCTAAAATTATATCTAAATTAAGTAAATAATACATAATTGTAAATATAGCCATAATGTCATCACCCATTGATTATATAGATTTTTTTTTTGACAACCTTTCCTATCATTATTCTTTTAATTTCACAGTTTTACTTCACACCTTTATTTTGAAATTTTATTATAAGTAAATATTAAATAGTGGGTAATCTTTACCTATCCCTCAACTTTACTTTTATAAAGCAATCTTCTTTATAGGTTCAAACACACACTATTTAATTTTTTATCTTTAATATTTTTAACTTTATAGTTTTTTCTTAGAATAATAGTCATAATCTTTATATTTCTTTACTAACTTTTTTTTATGTTTTTTTAAAGAAAGTTTCAAACAAATATTATTTTATTTTGATCTTTATTATTTTTTATTTTATAATTTTATTTGGAATAATAGTCATAATCTTTATCTATTTTTATTGACTTTTATTTGTGATAAATAAATCTATTTAACTTTTTAGATTGGCTAAAATGTAGGTGGTAAAAGGTATAGCTTGAAATTCTAAATAAGACCATGTCCAAGATAAATATATACGTTCAAAGGACCAATCTCAAACATAACATTAATAAACTAATTAGTTAATATAAGACCAACATGATGGAGTTCTATGGCTCGAAGGTGACTTGAAAAATATTATTGATAGCCTTTGTGGTAGGTCCCAGCCAGCTTGGTCGATTAAAAATTGGATTGATGACACCAAGGCCTTACTTAGTAAGTTCGACAGAATAAGAATAACTCATGCTTACCATGAGGCGAACGCAGTTGTGGATTTTTTTTCCAATGAGGGAGTTAAGAGTGATAAAATCCTCACGTGGCATAACAAGACTGACCTCCACGTCGACGTCCAAGCCTTATTGGTGCTCGATGTAGTGAACGGAAAAAAGGCAGCGTCTTGTAATAATGAGGAAGGCACGAGTCATGAATAGCAAGATTAGAAGATATAATGGGGCTGAGAGGATCTGGCTGATAAATTATTTACTTTGGCACACTTTGTGGGTCCTGCGAAGCAAAGGAACTTTCTGGAATAGGTTTTCTGTCTGTAACTGTATTCGAACTAATATCTCAAAAATGGGCGGGGAACGGAAGAGGGTTGAACCTACCAGCTTTGAGTCACACACCAAGAACGCCAAAGCTTGGAGTAAAATAAGAAGGGGTGGTTTACTTCCGTTCATTGAAAAACTCCATGGCCCTAAGGAGGAGATTACAGATTTCTTTGAGAAGAACTGGAATAATGGGGAGGTTCTCCTCTTTGGTAGGAAAGTTCAGATTGATGAAGCTTTGATTGCGGAGGTGACTGGCATTCCTATGGAAGAGCATAAATTTTTTAGAGACAGGAAATTCTCTGATGAAGCTGTGTTGAGGTTCCCCAAATTTGAAATGGAGAAGCAAAATCTTGTCAAGACGACGAATAGTTACTATGAAGTGGACACTATAAAAGCTTTATGAGAAAAGTGTTAAAGGTTATCATGGAGTACATCACTCTCGACGGACGCTTCACTAGGGTTTATGGATACCACTTCATGCTGCTTAATCACTTCCGACATAAGGTGTGTGTCTCTATCCCCTTTTTCTTGCTTTGTTCCCTAAGAAATAGCTTTTCTGATCACAGTAGAAGCCCTAAAAGGTACCCGATTCTTCACACGGGTCTTTTAAGGCTCATTTATGAGCACTTTCAGTATATGCTTTCCCTTCCAAACCCTGTAGCCCCTTTGGAACTTGATGAAGATGATACTGAGCCTAGCATTTCTGATGCCAAAGCTTCCCCTGACTGTGTCAAGAGCTCTTCGCCTCCTCTGCCCCCCCTTCTGCCTCTGGCCGCTCCCCTCAACCCTCTGGCGCCTGCTCTGTTTCTGCCTCTGGCCGCACTAACCCTAATGCCAATTTGGCGGGCTCTGGCTCTCTGGTTAATAAGCTTGTTTCCTACCCTAACGACTCCCCTGTTATTTCTGCTAAGACGGCTGGGGTTAATCTTGAGGACCCCCACGTTCCCCAGAATATTCAACAGGAGAACTTTACCCCCCCGAGAGGAGCGGAGTCAGTGTTTTTTGGGGTCAATTTTGATTGTGAGCCCCCTTTTGACCTCGTGGGTAATGCCAAGAGCTGCTCTCGGGACCAGTTGAATTCTGCCAAATGGGTTTTTCATGAAATAAGTGAGCTGAAAACAAAAAAATTGTCTCTTCATAGCAAGCTGGGAGAAATTGAAGCCAAAGTTGCAGGGTTTATTCAGCTCAAAGCGGAGAAGAATTACAACATGAAGGACAACACTTTTGAAAATGATATTGAAAAAATCAAAGGCACTATGAAAAAAATTGCCGAGCAAAACTGTAGAATTGCTAGACATAACTCTGTTATCATCAGGGCAATGTCCGAAAGACTGGAGAAAACCCAGAGTAGAGCTCTGATTGTCGATCTTGATCAGGAGAAAGACCAGGATGAGGAAGCTGGAATCTCTAAACGAACCAGATCAAGCATGAAAAGGAAAGCCCTGACCACCCCAAACATGACTTAGATTTTTATGGAGGGGGTTCAGGAAATGGCGGACCTAGAAGAGGTTGCGGACGAGCTCCTGAATTCTAAGAATTAGCTGTGGCCGGGCCCAACTTTTTCTGTTTGCTGGCCTTTTTCTGGTTTCTTTTAAGGCTTTTTGTTGCTGCCTGCTTATGCTGGTTTTTATCTTTCTGGCAGTTTTTCTATTTTTTGGACCTCTGTTTTGGTCTCTCCCTGTAATGTTACTTCACGGTTTCAGGTCTCTGTAAAACCCGTTTATCCCCCTTTTATCAAAAACATGATGGAGTTCTTTATCATCAAGTTTCCCTCAATCATTAGCATTGCAAGAATATCATCAATTGGCTCCTAGTAAATGAACACATAATCTTCCTCAAGAGTGTCCTCCAAAGGTTATTTAGCACAAATCAGATAAGCTAATAGATTCAACCAATGAATATTTACTAGATTGTAGCAAAATAGTAGAACCACATCCTTGAGAGTAAGGGGAAAGTTTTCATGAGGGTTGGTACCAACCACATGTGATATTTTCTCTATTACTCATGGATTGAGAGACATGACACAATAAAACCACAATATCTTTTGGTTGGTTGGTTGAAACCTCACTACTATCATTAAGAAGGAGAAGAGGATGAAGGTGTAAATTTAAAAATATTGTAAGGAGCATTACCCTAGTGGTTCAAAAGCACCTACGAATGGACCACCTTAAGTGCAACATTGCTAGCTTGTACCTAAATCTACATAAGAACATTAGGGTGGTCTAAAGTAGAGGATTATAAGACTTTTACCCAATTGGGAAGAGCCCAAATATATCAATTAAAGGATCCCATTATTAGGCCTATCGGTGGATCTTCTACATATCCAACTACTCTTGCTTCCATTCGTGTTGGCATTCCTTGTAGTTCTCTAGAGAAGTCTAATGTGTTTTCTTGGGGTAATCATTCAAAATTAACTTACTCAATCGCCCTTAGTTAACAATATATTGAGCAAATGAAAAGTATGAATATAGATTTTCCCTAGTGGAGAAAAATTTAGAACAAATTTAGTTGACTAAAGTACAATATTTTCATTTCAATTTTAATTCAAGATAAATGCCTCACTTTATTGGTCTCTTCAAATGTTTTGTGTGTGATAGTAGTGAGAAAAACTCTCTACACATATTTCTTTCAATGTACTTTTTCCTAAAAAATTTGAAGCTTGTGGTGGGGAATATGGAATAATCCTATAATTTTGTAGTGTATAAAAATGTATCCCTTTACATTTTCACATTTGTTTGGGCCCTCCCTATTAATATTGGGCTTCTTTATGCCTTATTTGGTCTTATTTTGTATCCACAAGCCTTATTTAATGCATCTTTATGAGAATAATCTTGACATTTATTAAATAACCAATTATAATTCATGTTTTTGGGTTATGTGTTTGAGATCTAGTGATCTAGGACTCATACACAACCTTGGGAATATGGGTCCCATGTAGGTTTCGGGGCCTGATCCTAAATATTGCATAGAAACATTTCTTGAAATTTCTGTCGCAAGCTTAGGTTATTGGGACTCATACACCACAACTGGCATATGAGTCCCACTTTAGCTTGGACCTATTTTGAATTCAATTCTTGGTGGGATTTTATTCTCCTAGATCTGATGTCAGCTTGTAGTGTTGTAATTTCAAAAAAATTGGCATAAAAAAGTGTAAAAGCAAGGTTATTTCACATAATTTCACCTAAGCAATCTTATGAAGCGCTCCTATAGAAAATTTTACGATCAAGAGCATTCAAGAGAATTCAAGAGGCAATTATCAAGCATTTGAAGCATCAATTTAAGACTCAAGCATCATGTCAAAGTCATCATGCATTATGTGTGTTTTTGAGCTAACATTTGTGACGTAGGTTTTCATGATTCAAGCAAGCATTCAAAGACATTATATCATATCAAGATCAAGAGTTAAGATCCACATCCTTTGAATCCATTTCACACAAGTCTACAACCTTCATTTCAAGGGTTTGGTGAGTTGCAACATTGAATTTTTCATTCATCATTCCTTCATGCTTTTCTATTTCATTTCAAGGTTTGTTACCAAAACAGGGTTTGACCAAGGCAAACCCCTATCCACTAACAAAACAACATTTTTCTCTCTTCATGTGTGATTGTAGATCTAGATTTGTTAGAGCTTGAAGATCCCTTGAAGACAAAGTTGCAAGGTTGAAGAAATTTTTCAGGAAGTTGTCATATTCACAGAAACTCACCTATAGATCAGAAATCAGACTTTGCGAACCTGAAGATTGGAAAAAATGAAAGCTACAAAATATCAATCAAGGCTAAAAATGTTTCATTCAAACCCTAATATAGGACTAAATCACCACCTTGGGCGTATGAGTTCTAGTATGCCTATTTTCAGTATTTTTCTATAGATCCTGGTTTGTCAATGGCAGATTCCAAATTCAGCACAAAAACCCTAATTGGGACTAAATCGCTCACTTTGGTGTATGAGTCCTAATGCACATCAAAATTAACAATTTTCAAAATTTTCAAGACTTGCATAGTCATCTACATCTTCCATGTGCTTTTCTATTTATCCTTAGTTTGTTATTCTAATTTTGAGTTCATTTCCTAGGTCATATAGCTAGATTTACATATTACTTTCATTTCCTTCTTTCTAAGAATTTTCTTAGTGGTGAACCCCTTTTTAATCACACCTAAGGAAACCCCCTTATGTCCTTCCCTCAATTGATTCACTTTGTTGAGGGATCTTGGTTTCCTAATGAACTAAGAGTGAAATAGGTCCTAAAACCTCCTAGTTCCATCTCCTAAAAGGTGGAACCCTATTTTCCTTGTGTTCAAATTCATACTTCTTCATTAATTAAATTTTAGGTTAGTATGGAGCATCCACCTAAATAGGTATTTTCTTTATTTTTTCTCAAGATCTTGGTCCTATTTTTATTCAATGAAAATTTTGACTTGAGATAAATCATAAGATTTTTCAAGATCATCAGAGCCTTCTTATTCAAGTTTGCTAAAAGATAATTTTTTTTAGTTTAGGAAACTGATTTTGTTAGATGTTCCCTTGAATAATTTCTTTCCCTTTATAACTCTCAAATTTCTTGTAGTATAGTTTCATCCTCTTCTACAACTTTTTTGAATTTTGTTGAATTAAATACCTCTAAAAAGTGAATAGAATTGGCAAGTGGTCTCATCCTCTATTTTTGATAAAATTAATTTATTGGATCATCTAGAGGTAACCTAGGGGTTGTGGGAATTGGTGGAGTGGGTTGAGATAATCAAGGTTTGTCTCATTTCTCCTTTTCTATTTCTATGGGATTTTATGCTAATATCCAAGGAGTGACCCATGTTATTCTTATTGTAGTGACTAAATCTTGCTAGTTGGGTTGGGAAAAAAATATTTTTTAGATGGAATTTATGATCTTGACTATTCTTTTGAATAAAGGGACTTCTAATAATATTTATTGGTAATTGGCTTCTATTGTTGAGAATATTTTGTGTCTAGTTCCTAAATTTGAAAATTTATTTATTTTTTCATATCTCTAGGGTTCAATGGTTTATAGTGGCTGACTATTTCGTTAAATGGGATCTTGACAATCTTGATAAGTGGAATGACATGGATTGGGGGTCTTTACCCTTGGAAAAATTTAAGATGCATCTCCAATTACTTCATCATGATTGAGTGTAATTTCTTCATTTTGACTCTTATTGGGAGTTTGATTCAATGTTTTAAATCATGGAATATTTTGTTCTATGGGGTTGGTGGTATCTTTTTATGCTTCCTTTTATCCTTTTATCTTAGATTTATTAATAGTTATGGATGTCTAGAAATTATCATTATGTAAATGAATGTGAATTCTCTTTCCTCAATATAATTTTACCTTTTTTCCAAAAGGAGATAGAGAAAGAATATTATAGGATCGACTACCAAAAAAACATGTGCAGTGCTAAACCATTAAACTATAAATATTTGTGTCTATAAACCATTTAGTAACACCTTTAAATACTATTACTAATATTATAATAAAATATTAAATTATAATCAACTCTGATCATGCCTCTGTTGCAAGGTTTCACAAAAAGATAGGGTTTGCTCTTTTATGGACATTGGAGGACACAACAAAGATTGGGGATTTAGGGATCACAAAAGGGAATAAAAATTGTAAATAGAAACTCTTCAAGGTGGTGGTGATTTCATCTCAGGTGGGATATACGTTTGTTGTTACTCTAGTGTCTAGTTTTTCCTAGGCCATTAAACCACTTCTCTATGCCATATAATCCCCTATTGTAGGTCTAGGCGATGATGTCAATAGGGAAGTGGATCAAATAGAAAAAAAAATTTTTGGGAAGGGTTTTATTAGTAGACTCAAAGGTTTTTAGCCATGCTTTTCTAATCTTCATAAATGGATTATCAACATTTGGCTTCCCATTTTAAAAAAAATTATTCAAATTTACCATTGTGCTCATGGTGTTTGGTGGTATTTTTTTATAGTATTTTGGATTACAACACTATTCTCTATGATTACTTATGGATCTATGACTGACATATGCTCATGATCAAGCCATATCATCCAAATTTCAACCCAACCTATGAATATTTTACTATTACACCTATATGGGTTAGGTTCCCAAATCTTCTACTCCAATTTTGGTTTGATTCTTATTTTGAAGCAATTGGTAACTAGTTGGGAAAAAATAGATGTCAACGAAGGCTCCTATAACTACTCACATACCACTTATACTCGCATTTTAGTTGAGCTTGATACTTCCAAATGTCTACTAGCTGATATTACCCTCAAAACTACAAATCATTGTTGTAATCAATTACTAGATTATGAAGGTTTTCCTCTTCATTTTCGTAGGTGTTTTAGCATTGGCCATATTTCTACACATTGTTCCAAACAAAAAATTAATAGCCAAGCCACTTGGTGGAAAGATGTATCCCTAAACAATTATTCTATGAAAAAAGATGAATTTACAAATAACTAGGATGAATATCAAGAAGAAGTTCAAAAGGAACCAATTTAAAGCATGCCATCTCCCAAGAATGGAAGTCAAAGTATTTTAAATTTTGGTTTTCAATATCTACCTATAGCTAGTGATGAATTTCCTCCCTTTGGGGGTGGATGCATCAATGCTCTAGATTGGAAGGATTCTAAGCTTAAAGAAGAGGTGATTTCACATATTGAGGATTATGAAGTTACATCTCTTTTGGATGAAAATACATATACCTTAGCAACTAATGATGTGGATTTGAAGGTTGGGGTTGTCAATGAAAATTGGAAAGTTGTGCAAAGGAGAAAAAGAAGGATTTGGAAAACCTTGATATGGTTCTTCACTCCCACACCAAAATAGACTTTGAAAAATAGATATTTTGTGATATTTTTTATGATCCTTTGGATCCCTATATTTAGTATTGTGCACACCTATTTATGGGTTTGAACATCATGCTTTGTAGTATTTTTTGACACTTCTCATCAGTTGATATTTGGATCTTTGTAATCCTTATTTTATTATTTAATTTATGGGGTACAACTCCCTAATACCAATCTCACTGATAAAAAATATTGTAATTAAATAATTTGTATAAAAAAACATAAAACTAAATAAAAGTGACTTGAATATACTAATTTCATCATTATAATTTTAAAATATCAAATCAAATGATTAATGATAATTTTTCATGTTATGCATATTTAAGAATAATAAATAAATATGCTAAGAGGTATCTACAATGGAAAACATAATGAGGTCATGGGTGCATGAAAGGAAATCCACTTTATTTGAAAAGATAAGAATGTGATGTTATCTTTTTTATTCTTTTTTTTTTTTACTATCTTCAATAAAAGTTGCATGTATATGCAATGTACAAGACCACAATTTAGTTTCAAATACAACTCTCTATTGTTTAAACAACAAATTCAATGGAGCACTACCATTATAAGTGATATCACAACTTATATTGGAAAAGGTCATCGAAGTTCTTGTCATTGTATCCATTTATGGAATGGAAGAAGCTTAAATTTAATTCAAAGCCCTACCCTCTGCAAATCTCAAATTATGGTTGACAAGCCCAAAGAAGGAAAAATAGGAAAGAATCTAGTTTACCGTGATTCTCAACAATGGGAAGTGTTGCAAAAATTTAAGTTGCTAAGATATCCTTTGTTATCATTATTTGAATCCCATTTTCTTGTAATCTAGCTTTTTTCTTTTGTTTTTTTATCCAATATCTGAATTCCATCTTCTTTGTGAGAAAATTTACAGTTGAAATGGCTCATTTTCAGATCAATCATCAAAACTTCAAAGCATATAAACTTGCAATTAATTTTATGCTTAAATACAAATTGTTGATGTTTCAAGCTTGGGTCATTTGATATATAGTTCTCCTATTAAGAAATTTTGAGTGTCTTTTATTTGGTACACAAAATAATTTAATTAGAATTACAAACTTAAATGAATTTCAGCTATATTCTAAGCAAAAAATCATAAATTCTTCAAGATTCATAAAGCATTTTTAATAATTTTATGTGATTATTTTTTTTTTAAAATTCTTCAACAAAAATTTATCATTCAATTTGAGTTGGGTTAGGGATAAGGTTCAATCATGCATTAGGTTAAGCTAAGTATTCAATTACAATTAGATTTGAATTAGGTTTCAATTAGATATGGCTTAAATTAGGTTTATTACGCCGAGAGGCATATTACAATGGCATCCATCAAAAAACAAAATTCAATGTAAGGAAAAACTCTTTAGTTTGAATTTGAGATTCAAATGACATGCAACTAGCATAACTACATTCATTGTATGTAGATGTTTTTTCAAGCATATAATTATAAAGATTTTTTTATATATATAATATATATATTTATACATTATTTTTATTTTGAATGTTAAAAAGATAAATTAAAGTAAAATAAAAATAATTACGCTGAGATTTAAAGTAAAAGAAAAATAATTATGCTGAGGGTTATGAGGCATAATGTTGTTTTTTTAGATTTTAAAATCAATTTAATTAAAAAAAATTAAAACTAAATACTTAGTGTCATTTAATAATTTTTTATATGTTTTATAATTATAACAAATTTCAGTGTATTTATTTATAAGTATTTTTTAATTTTTCAATAGTGGTTTTTATTAAAAAAAAAAATCAATAGTTTTTAGTTTTTTGGCTTTGTTTTACTCTATTAAAATAAATTAAAACTAGATAGTTAGTGTCATGTAATAAATTTTTAAGTTTTTAGAGTGAAAATTTATTTATAGTAGTAACACATATTTTTTATAATTCTAAGAAATTTCAATGTATTGATTTGTAAATTTTTTTGTTTATTTTTCAATAGTGTATTTATTTTATTTTTATTTTTTTAAATAGTTTTTTAGTTTTTTTTGCTTTGCTTTTAAAGCAATTTTAAATATGTTTTATTCACAACTTTCTTTAGATGTTCTAATCTTTGAATTCATGAAGACCTCTATTAAAAGAGGCTATTGAATCATAATCATTTCAAAACTTCGTGGTTGCAGGTTTGGCTTTATTCTCTGGAGTTGGATTTCTCACAAGTTTGGATTTACACTTTTTGGATTCACTTGAGTTTAGCTGTCACAAATTTGGCTTTAGTCCTCTTGAAACCAATTGCATTGTTATAATCTATTGTTGTAGTTAAACAAAACAAAGATTCAAGAAATCAGGCATTATAGCAAGAATTAATACTATCAACAATATTATTTGCTAGGTATTTTCTCAACCATCTACTCTTAATGTTCACTCTTCATTGGGTCAATTGTTTATGACATATATGGATTGTTGTAGAATCAAAACTAGGGTTTCGTTACCTTATCTTCTATCTTTGTGAAGAAAATACATAAATTTAATATTTGAAGAAATTAGACATATGTATTGAAAATCAAATTATAATTAAATTCAGTCAATTCAAATTTCATGGGGAACTCATAAGACAACTAAGCATCTTTGAGTTTAACCTCCAATGTGCTATTGAGTCTTTCAACCTGTTTTATTTTGCTCATATATTATTTGATAGAAAAGATAACTCTCAATGTATTTTATATATATTAATATTTAATATATGTATGCTAGTTTAAGTTTCAATTAGAATAAAATAATCTAGACATCTCATAATGATATATCTGTCGACTATATTACATAATTTATAAAAAAACAGATAATACTAGTTATGAAAAAAATGGTTAATAATTAAAATATTTTTTATAAATAAATTTAAAATAATCTCTAAAAATCCACTAAATAATAAAGAAGAGCGAAAGTGGCGGTCAATGTCCACACGTTACATGTGTTTCCCGAAATTTTAGCTTTACAGTGTTTCTTGCCACGGCTTTCACACCAAGGAATTCTCACAAATATCATGACTTCAGTTTGTTTCTCAAGAAAAATTGTCCTGTAATGAAATTGTTTATGGAATTAAGAGAAAACGTGTGTTTGAACAGGTAAATAAAGTTGCTTTATAAAAGCGAGTTAGATTGAAGCTTCTGTCTTTTAATGTAAGAACACTTATACAGTCAAATTTAGAAATTGTTTCCCACTCTTTAACTTTACAGTTTTTCTAGGCACCTTCACAGATTTGAGGACTTTAGCTTCCTTCTACTTCTCATATCGATGAGAAATCTTGTCCTGTAATAAAAATTTGTTGAACCTGAGAACAAGGTTGCTTTATAAAAGCAGGCTTGGTGCGCTAGACACAACAAACTTAAATGGTTTTATGACCTAAAATTGGGTCGTTCAACATAAGTGCATCTATGTTGTTTCACATTATACACACTGAGCCTCTAAAGAAGGTTGCGCCTTCTCTATAAAAGCAGAGTTGTGGCGGCGAAGGCAACAGTGATAACGATGTTTATAGTTTCACATTCTAAAGATAACCTTGGGACGGTCATCTTGACCTGAGATTAATTTTAACGAGATACAAAGCTCTGAATATTTCTTTGATTTAGTTCAAAGATTATAATGCATGAATAAATATATATTCGTTTACCATCGTATCAAGCATAATTCTGATAAACTCTTGCCAACTGTACATCGAGGTAAATACAGGGTATTTTGCCAGGACCATGGAAAAAAAGGATTTTATTAAAATATTGAAATTCAGCTAAAAGTTTAAGAGATCACGCATTTGACTACTCGTTGTTTACAAGGACATACCTTTAAATATTGAAGCAGAAAGGATTACATAACTCAAAGCCCTATAGAGAAGAAGATAGTATATCAAAAGAGCATGACTCTAAAAACTCATTGTTTTACATGTAAAAGGAATATCATCATAATGTGCAACAATGTCATTAAATGTACTTGCATCACATGGTGAATCCTTCATATGATTAGGAGGTGTATATAAATATGTGGTGTTGTAAGTATGAAATCAAAAGGTGTTAGGGTTGAGATTGGTCAACCATTATTAGATGTATTGGATTTATGTTTCAACTTTAGGTAAAGTTTAGATCTTATTTTATTTTGATATTTTACCTACAAATATTGGATTTGTACTATTAGTATTTTAAAAACCTTTGAAGGATTCCATATCACTTAGGAACATATTTTCATAGTTCAACCCCCTTAAAATGATTAGCTTTATGATCATGTCAATAATATAAATAAATAAATAAAGATTAGCTATATAAATACTTCTATGATGACTATGCAAATCTAAGCTCATTTTAGGTAGTCAAATGTAAGTGTTTCTAGAAAGCTCCTTTTTAAATGTGAATAATATTTCCTTGATATTTGATGATGATAAATTAATGCAATTGAATTTTGTTCCTTATAAGGACATAGCAATAAACCTTGTAAATATGTGTTTAATATTTATTACTTCTAATTTTAAAGTATAAATTATATTTTTATCATTATGTAAATCAATGATAAATTATAATTATTATTCAAGAAAATTTAATACTAGCATATAGATATTTAATAATATATATAAAATACATTGACAGATATCCTTCTCAAGGCATCTATTACACTTATATGAGAAATTGGTTAAAAAAATAAGTGTCTCAAAAAGGATAGCTCTCTCTCTCTCTCTCTCTCTCTATATATATATATATATATACTCCAATTTTTCACCCTTCATACATATATATAAATATATATATATATGAAAGGTGAAAAATTGGAGTATATCCCACCTTTAGGGGTTTTGGACCTAGAAGGGAAATTTTCACTTTCACTCAAGAACAAACTTTTCAAATCTCAATGCAAAAGGGAAAGAGATCTTGCAAGAGGGTTGTCCTAGGGGCTAAATATGATCTAATGAGGGGTTCACCACCAAGTCTAAACTTGGAAAAGATAATGAAATGAAATATGTCATGCAAAACCCTCATTGAATGTAAATTAGCACTAAAGACCTAGAAGAGTGAATGAAATGACACATAAAACTATAAAACAAAATGTGTGCACCTAGGAATCCCGAGAAGATAGAATGGAGGTCTAGAATATTGTAAAATCTATTTTTACTGTTAATTGGGACTCATTTTCCAAGTTGATTGAATCAATCAAGTTTTTGGAAAACTATGTAGGAACAAGTTTCAGACAAAAGAGTATCTGAATCTGTAAAATCCTGAAGACTAGCTGGAACTAGGACTCATTCGCAAGAAGTGGCGAATCAATCTAGTTGGGCTTTTCTACAACTTCAAAAGATGATTTCACTGTTATTTTTCTGCTCTATCCTTCCTAATTTTTTTCCATATACGAATCTCCAATTTGCAACCTATAGGTGATCTCCAATGTTCTCCAAGTCTTGATGACAACTTTGACAACTTTGAATGATTTGCAACTTTTCTCCAATCTTGCTCCTTATCAAATATGCAACCTAAACCTACAAATCATGCATAAAGGAGAGGGGGAAATGGTTTTTGGTTAGTGGATAGGGGATTTCCTTGGTCAAACCCCATTTGTAAATCAATCCTTCAAATGAAATAAAATATGAATAGAGAATGATGAATGAACAAAAGACAATGTTGCAACTCACCAAACCCTAGCAATAAGGTGTTGCAAATATGCTTGAGATGGCTACAATGGATGTGGTTCTTGACTCTTTCTTGATTGATGTTGATCTTGAATGAAACACTTGCTTGAATCATAAAACCCTACATCACAATTGTTAGCACAATACCAAACATGATGGATGAAATCTTTGACATGGTGATTGATGCTTGAAGAATGCTCTAAAATGTTTGATAATCTTCCCTTGAATGATCTTGAATTCTCTTGTGAATTCTTGAATGCTCTTGTGAAATCTCTTGAATGCTAGGTGTGAAATCTCCTGAATGATAGGTTTGAATATGAGTGAAGGAACCTTGTATTTATACTCAATTATGCAATAATTCTTGAAATTTCAACACTACAAGCTGACATCAGATCTAGGAGAATAAAATCCTACCAGAAATTTGAAATAAATTTGATTTTGGGCCACACGGGACTCATTTTCCCAAGGTGGTGAATGAGTCCCATCATGCATAATATATAGGACCAAAAACCAAAAGTGCTTAAAAATGTGTGAAAACTAGTTTGGGGCCAAAAGATCTAGGTGGCACCCATTTTCCCAAGGTGGCGAATGATTCCTAGATCACTAAATTTGGGCCACACAAGACATAAACACCTGAATTATGATTGGATAATGATTGGTGTTAGGATTATCCTAAAAAAGATGCAATAATTGAGGCTTGTGGATGCAAAATAGGGCCAATTAAAGCATAAGAAATCTCAATTATTAATGAAAAGCTTAGAATAATGTGAAAGTGTGTTACAACACTTTACAACACTCCAAATAAGGTAGTATTAAGGTTTATTTTGATTAAAAATAGGTTTATTAGGTTTAGTTACTTGATAAAACCCTCAAAAAGTGTGAAAATGAGTTACAACACTTTAGCAAGGTACCATTAAAATCCATTAGTTTGCAAGGGTCCAAGACCTAGTGTGAATGTATCAACCACATTACAACACTAAGTCAAGGCAACATTAGGCTCAAATTCACAAGGAGGGCCCAAACAAGTGTAAAAATATCCCCGATGACATTTTTTGACACTACTATATATATATTAGTAGCATTTGTGCAATGAAACATGTAAGACATTAATTTAATTAAAGTTAGGGTTTGATTTAGGGTAAAGGTTAGGGTTAAGGTTGTGGTTAGATATAAAATTAGGGTTAGGGTTGGGGTTAAAATTAGAGTTGGGTTGGGGATAGGGTTCAAGTTAGGTTTAGGGGTAGGGTTAAGGTTACATTTAGGGTTAGGGTTATTGTTAGTGATAGAATTAGGATTAGGGTTAGGGTTGGTGTTATGTGTATGGTTAAGGTTAAGGTTAGGGTTAGGGTTAGGGTTATGTCTATTATTTAGGTTAAGGGTATGGTTACAATTAAGGTTAGATTTATGGTTAAGGTTATGATTACAATTACAAATAGAATTATGGTTATGTTTGGGGTTAACATTTAGGGTTAGGGTTAGGGTTACAACTTGAGATTGAATTAGGGTTAAAGTTAGGGTTAGAATTACAATTATGGTTAAGGTTAGGGTTAATGTAAGGGTTAGATTAAAATTTAGGATTAAGTTTTGGGTTATGGTTAGAAATAGAATTTGGTTAGGGTTAGGGTTAGGGTTAGGGTTAGGTTTAAGTTTAAGATTGTAGTTAGGGTTAATATTAGATATTTAATTAGGGTTAGGTTTACGGTTTGGATTATGGTTAAGGTTATGGTTAGGGTTAGGGTTAGGAATATGATTAGGTTTGAGGTTAGGGTTAATTCATAAACCTAATTCTAACAATAAACATAATTATAATGGAAACCCTAATTTTAATTATAATGTTAATTAAACCAAAAGCCTAACCTTGACCCTAATTAAACCATAACCTCAATTAAAATTTAATTTTAACCCTAACTTAACATTAAGCTTGGTCGTAATTTAACCCTATCCCTAACTCTAACCAAAATCCAAACCTAACCTTGACTCTAACTCCAAGTTTTATCCTAGAACCTAACTCTAACCTAATTGAACCATAACTCTTGCTCGAAGCTCTATCCTAGAACCTAACTCTAATCCTAATTTAATCTTAACCCTAACCCTAATTTAACCCTAAAACTAATAATAACCCTAACCTCAATCCCAACCCTAACCCTAACCCTAACCTTGAACCAAAAATTTATTGTATAACCCTAACCCTAATTGAACCATAACCCTAACTTAGCCTTAACTTTATCCCTGATTGAACCCCAAATTTAATTACAACCCTAATTTCAATTGTAATCATAACCATAATTCTAAGCTTAATTATAATTCTAATAATAAACCTAATTATAATTATAACTCTAACTCAAGTTATAACTCTACTGCTAACCTTAATTATAACCATAAGCTTTATCCTAACCCTAATCCTAATTATAGCTTTAACCCTAAAGCTAACCTTAATGTTAATTCTGACACTAACCCTAATTCTAACCTTAACCCTAACCCTTATTCTAACCCTAACAAAAATTATAATAATTATAACCTTAACCATAACCCTAAATATAATTATAATACTATTTTAATCTTAACCCTATTTATATCCATAATTCTAACACTAATTCTAAACCAAACACTAACCCTATTTCTAAACCTAATGTTAAACCTATTTCTATTCTAATGATAATTGTAATCATAACCCTAGCCCTCACCCCATTCCTAACTACAACCCTAACATCAACATTAATTCTAACCCTAATGCTAATCCTAAACCAAATCCTAGTTGTAATCATAATTTATTTCTAACCCTAACCCTAACCCTAACCTTAAAATTATATATAATTCCATTATTCACCCTACCCTTAATTGTAACCCTAATTCTCATCTTAAACTAATTCTAGTCATAATTCTAACCATAGATAAACTTTAATTAAACTCTAACCCTAAATTAATCATGACCCTAACCCTAACATTAACTTTGACTCCAAGCTTTATCCTATAACCCTAACTCTAACCCTAGTTGAACCCTAACACTAATCATAACCCTTAACTAACATTAACCCTAAACATAACTAATCTCTAACCCTAACTATAATTGAACCCTAATCCCAACCTTAATTGATTCCTAACCCTAATCTTAACCCATATTAAACCCTAACCCTAATTGAACTGTAACCCTAACACAACTTCAACCCTATCCCTAATTGTTCATTTAACCCTAACTTAACT
>VDFB02105785.1:578450475-578508696 GCA_007258455.2 Sequoia sempervirens
GAGATAGAGGGAGTGATTGAGAGAGAGAGACCCGAGGGAGAGAGGGTAGGAGGTGTTATGCCTTGCATAACCACCCCATTTTATTCTGGAACAAAATGGGTCCCCCTTTGTCTTTTCCCTTTGGCCTTTGGTTTTCTGCCTTAGGCATTTTTCTTGTAAGTTCTATCGGAAGTGGAACCGGGACCAATACCGGACTTAGAAATTCCTTCTAGGTTCTAGTCTTGTTCTGTCCCCGATTCTGGTTCTGATGGTTCTTTGTCTTTGTCTTTTGTTCTTTCTCGGGTCCAGGTCTAAATCAGAATGGTAAACTTTGTTAAAGTTCCACGAAGGGTTCCATCCTAGCCCCGACTCTGCCTTTCTCTTTCTCTCTCTTCGTCGTTGGGTTCTTCCCTTTGCATTTTGTTTTTTTTTGGCACACCCAAAACCTGAACAAAAGCCAAACTTGGAATTCTTTCCAAGTTCTATTTTCTTTTCCTTCTCCAATCCCAGATTTTCCTCTTTCTTGTGTTTTTCTCTCGCGCGTCTTTTCGTTTTGTTCTGGAAAACTCATAACTGGAACTGGAACTGAACCCTGAAACTTTCATAAGTTTTGGGTTCTTGTTCCATTCCGTTCTTCATTCCATGTTTTGTCATTCTTTGGATTTTTGTTTCTTTTTGTTTTGTTGTGGGGTTTTCCTCCCCTTCCTCTTTTTTTTCTTTCTTCTCCCTTTTGTCTTTTTCGGGTGATGTCGGAAGCGGGTTTGGAATGGAATCCGAACTTGAAACTTGGAAAAGTTTCTGGCTCAGGTTTGGTTCTGATCCTAATTCCGCTTTGTTCGTCATTTGTTGCCCCTGCTCACCATTTGACATCGTGGTGTTTCTTTTTCTTTCCCTTTTCTTTTCATCTTCTAATATCTAGCTCCAAGTTTTAGGATGGAATCCAAAACCGAAATCTTGAAGAAGTTTCAATTTCTTGATTTGGTTACGCCCTCACTCGCTCTCGCTAGGCCTGATCGCTTTTTTCCAACCCTAATCACATTTGTTTCCTCTGTGTTGGTTTCTCTCATGAAGCGTGGGTTCAACTGGGTATGGAACTTCAAATGCTGATTATTTTACATAGTCACCTCATCCCTACTCCTTTCGGCCCCAGCTCATTTCTTTGACCCCACCAATTTCTTAAAGGTGAGGGATGTCGTTTCTGGGTCCCCTTTTGGTCCCGATCTTGGTTCCGCTGGGATTCATCCCTTTTTGCCTCTCGGTCCCAGTCCCGATTTGGTTCCGCCTCCTCTAGTTTTAAAGGGGGAGTGTTTTCCCATTTTGGTCTTTTGGTCCCGATCTTGGTTCCGCTGGGATTCATCCCTTTTTGCCTCTCGGTCCCAGTCCCGATTTGGTTCCGCCTCCTCTAGTTTTAAAGGGGGAGTGTTTTCCCATTTTGGTCTTGGTTCTGCCCTTGCTAGTTTTGTAGGTAGGTGTTGTTTCCGGTTCTGTCTTGGTCCCGCTTCTGCCTCCACTGGAGTTGTGTTTCTTTTTTGATAAAATTAAAGACATGATAAATAATGATATATTTTATATTTCCTTTGAGAACTAATGGAGGCGTTTGTTTTGTAGGATCGAGTTATTTATCTGAAGGTGCCTCTCAAGGAAGTTTCCCCAAAGGATCTAAGTTTGGTGTGACATCTAGCCAAAAGAGGAAGGTCTTTCCGACCCGATGGGGTCCCGCCGACATATTTTGTGCCCTCAGTGTAACATGTTGAGCGTGGTGTAATGTCTTGCCGACTAGACAAAGTCTTCCTGAAGTGAGGTGAGCTCTCGGTGAAAGGCACGTGACTTCGGTATGGTGTCTCGGGAAAGGAAGTTAGTCTCATCGACAATTTGCAGAGGGACTGATCTCGAGCAGGCAGAGAGTCGAAGAAGAAGAAGGAAACCGTGAGTTAAAGGGATAGCTGGTATCTACTGATAGGGGTTGCTCAGCATTAATGGTGATATTTTACGGCACTAAAGGCAGCTCTGCTGGAGTTCGAAAATGGACAAAAAGGCATAGAAGTAAATGTAGTAGATGCAAAAGATCTACAGATCACCCCCAGAGTGATCCTTCACCAGCATGGACGGCAGGAGTGTGCATTTAATGTAGGACCGACTCTCTTCAAAAGATCTGGACGCTGACCCCCTGACACTGTGGATATTTTGTAAACCCTAAAAATAGGCACCAACATTCTTTTTGGGAGGTGGTGTATTTATGGCATTCTTGCCTCTTTGTAAGGGGATCTTTTTTTTTAGAAGTTAGAAGGTCAGAACTGCTAGGGTTAGAAAAAGTTAGAAGAAGTTTTAGAATACAGAGGGAAATAGAGAAAAGATAGAGGAGACAAAACTGTATCCTGATTCTTTGTAATTTAGGAGTTTATTTTGTCTTCTCAATTAGGAATTAGACTCAGCATAGAATGGAATGTATCTTTCCAATTTCTTTAGTGTAAATGGAAGCAGTCTGAAGACATGGGTTTTTTGTACACTGGTTATTGTGCTAGATTTGTAAATGTTGCTTACTTGTCTCACCAACAGTAGAAGCAACCAGATTCAAATCTACTTCATATTGTGTTCCAGAATGGTATTTATCTTAAGTTAACCATCTAATTTTGAAAGCTTTCAAGTAATGAAATCTTATTTTGTG
This sequence comes from Sequoia sempervirens, assembly GCA_007258455.2. Classification (NCBI taxonomy): domain Eukaryota; kingdom Viridiplantae; phylum Streptophyta; class Pinopsida; order Cupressales; family Cupressaceae; genus Sequoia; species Sequoia sempervirens. The sequence goes on from VDFB02105785.1 coordinate 578,453,120, forward strand.
TTTTGATTAAATGGTAACTTATAACCAGTTGTTGAAATCAGCACTGTGAATGAATGCAACTGGTGTTAATCACAAGTTAATTTTGTTCTTCAATTTTAGTTAGCAATTCCTCGAGAAATAACAAGTCTGGTTAAGTTATATGAATCATCATTCTTTTCAGTACCAAAACCTTGATCTATCTTTTTTATGTTTCTTTAAAAACCCCATCTAAAGTAGGTTTAAATTCATGCTTGATCTTAGAACAATCCAGAAGCTCAACACTAGTAGGCCCCTTGAACATTATTGTTACATTGACCTATGAGCAATATCAGCATGGTTGAGAACCAACTACAAATACCTTGGGAGCTGAGATATCCATGTGATCATCTTTCTCTTTCAAGAGAAACATAGTAGAAATATTATGTTTGCATGTTGTTGTGCCATCAGACATGTCAATAGGAGGGAGAAACTTGAGAGAGAGAGAGGGAGTGGGAGAGAGATAGAGGGTATAGGGTTAATGGTAGTAGTGCAGAGGGAAGACATTTTAGGGTTAAGGGTAGAGGGAGAGAGAGACCAAGAGAGAGGGAGGGTCTTAGGAGGGAGAGAAAGAGAGAGAGATAGGGCAGAGGGCTGAGGGTAGAGAGTAGAGGGTTTAAGGGTTAAGGGTAGAGGTGAGAGAGATAGAGGGAGTGACTGAGAGAGACTTGAGAGGGAGAGGGGGAAGGAGGGAGAGAATCGGAGAGAGAGATGGAGCGAGCGTAAGATGGACAGTGGCGGGCAGCAGGGCCAATGGCAGTGGCAGAGTGGCTCAGGGCCTAAGGCCACGGTTGGGCGGGCAGAGGGAGACATATAGAGGAGGAGTGGAGAGGAGAGACCCCGAGAGAGGAGTGGAGATCTGAGAGAGAAAGAGGGGAGAGATGGAGGAGAGAGAGAGGGGGGTAATGGACAGGGAGGGTGAGGTTATGGGGTTATAACATGGAGAGAGAGTGAGAGAGAGGGGGGGGAGAGGGTGGCCATGGTTGCCACAGAGGGAGAGAGATAGAGTGGAGTGATCGTAGAGAGAGTATAATCCGAGAGAGAGGGTAGGAGGGAGGGACTTGAGAGAGAGAGGGAGTGGGAGAGAGATAAAGGGTATAGGGTTAATGTTAGAGGGTTGAATATTTTAGGGTTAATGATTATAAAAAATAAAGATCATATGATGTCGTATTTTAATGTATTTTGGGTGTGGTAAACATGTTCTAGGGGAAGTTTACAAAGGAGGTACTTGAATTTTAATTGAGGAAATGGCTTTGCTCTAAATAATTGATAATGTCCCTACACAAATTTTTGCGGCTCTAGGTGTCCCAGTTTTCTTGCAGTGAATTTTCTCCAAATGGGCCGTAGGAATAATTAGAAGTCACAATTTTTCTAATGTTTCAAAGGTTAATATTTAAAATATTATGACTACTTTAAATATTGTGCAAATTTAAAAGAGGAATTTATGGAAAACATAAATGCAATTTCAAATGTTTTGGAGGAAAAGAAAGTTTAATTCTTGCTTCTGATTGGCTAAGAGGTAGCACTCATGACTTTCACAGTTGCATGCAAAACTCATCGCCCATCACCAATTTTGAATGAGATTACTGATGCCTTGGTTTGAGCCATGAGTCTTCATTTGGGTAGATTGAATTAACTTTTGAGGCAGAGGATGGGTTTTAATAAATTTTCAAAAGCTCTCTAGCAATGAGTTCTCCATTCACACAGTTTATCACTCATCTCCATTGTGAATGGGGGAATGAAAATAAAAGTAGCGATGCCTGAGTTTGAGCAATGATCCTTCATTGGAAATTTTCAAATGTTCATTGTACAAAAGGTAGGTTTAATTCTTCGTTGCCATTGGCTAAAGTTCATGGGAAAAGCCATCGCCCATCGTGGTTTTAACCATCTTTCTCCTCTATGTATTTGCGATGAGTGATGCATCACCTTCTGTATCGCCCATCACGGTTTTGAGGGATCTTCTCCTCATTGTATTCACGATGTGCAATGGTTACATTTTCTTATTGTGAATAACTATTTGGTGTTTCCATTTTTCATTGTATTCGAGATGTGCGATGGTTGCTAGAAATGTTGGAGTAAATGATGGTGGAACCCCCGTGACTAATGTTTAAAATTACCATTTGATAAAACTTTGACAAAGAGAAAGGTATATGAAATAATTCAAGGTAAATTCAAAGTCGAGGCACAAGTAAATTATTTTTTCCAGATAAAGTGAAATAAAGCAAAAACTTTGGTTGTTGGGTATTAAAATATAAAAATGTAAAGTGCAACAATCGCTAATAAATTTTTCATTTCTCCCACCAAAGTAGAGATATGTGATAAGGTGAAACTATCTCATTTCCATCACTAATATTTTTCATCTTTTCACTTTGTCTTTGTGATTAGTGATGCTTGGTAAAAGTTTGTAAAGCTTGGTGGGTCATGCTGGGTATTTTAAAATTTATAAACTCATGGGTAATTATTTTATTTCCTGATAGAATAAAATATGCTCATCACTAATAAGTTTTTATTTTTCACATCAAACTAGAAATGTGCGATGATCTTTAATAAGTACACGGGAGTAAACAGTGGCAGGGCTAGCCCATGTGTAAATTTTTTCAGAATCATTGGGTAAAGCTTTGATGATGGAAAATAATCAAATGGTAAATGCCTGAGTGAAATAAAGTTTAATCTTTCAAGATAAATCAAGAACTTTTATTGTTCGATATTTTACATTGTGAACTCACTAGTGAATGGCTTTCTATAGCCATTTTATTTTTTAAAGTGTTGATAATTAAAATAAAGGTGCCTGGGTGAGTAGTTTTTTATTTTCCGAGTAAAATGTGAAGGGTTTTCACGACAATGATAAAAAGCTTTGTATTGCTAAGTGAGAAAAAGGGTAAATGAATAGGTAAAGAGGAATTTTCTACAATAGAATGAAGAATGAGGACTTTCACAAACAACTATTTTTTGACTATAGGTAAAGGTAAATGATGAAGAATGATGAGTCTTCCTAAGAGGGGAATATTTTGTGTTATGGGGCAAATGCATGAAGTGGGAATCAAAACTGTACAAATGGTTTTTTCTTCAAGCGGTGGACAGTTACTGATCCATGGACTTGAATGTGCCAAATGTCTTTGGGGTATCTCCACTTAGGGTTTTTTGTTTTCCCTTAAGTGTTATTTTCTGCTCCATTTCTAAGGTGGTTGCTTTGTAATTAGTCACAAAAAGATTGTAATGAGAATATAGGGAATTTTAGAGCTAATCATTAGGGTCTGAGTCTTTCAATGTATACATTTTTCTGATAGCAATATTGACAATATAATATAGAGTAATGCAAGTTCACAACTTCATCTTTTCTCTCCTATGTACATGTTTCATATGCTATGAATAAAATAATCAAGGGTTTTTTTATTCATCTCTATCTATTCTCGATGGGTGTGTGGTTTCATATTTTTCTTATTAATTCAAAGGATTAATGTAAATGATTGAGAAGAGCTACATGTTTATGTTAAATTAAGTGCTAGGATTTTGATAAGAAGTGGTGGCTGAGATCATTATGTTGAAATATTGTAATACAATATTTTCAAAGCTTAATTGATGTCATATATGAAATTGTTATCAGGTTATGTAGATCATACTAGAATTAACTCCATTCCAAGGATGAGGCATTGATCTAAGTGTGTTATTCATGTTACATTATGTTGGTTAATTCAATAGCTAATCACAATTTTAAATCAATTTACTTATCAATCTTTGTATGTTTGTGTGTGGAACTCAATGAATTGCACATCTCATGTTTAATTCAAAAATTTCCATGAAGGTTAGCCCAACCTTTATGGTATTGTGTCTATTAAGCATTTAAAGGAGGGTTATCTATTTACTTTATGTTTGATACTTTGGAAAACAAGTACCTGAAAGCACACTATTGGGATCACCCTCCCAGGTTTAACAGAGCCTAAAGTGTAGGGGAGAAAGAGGTTTTATTTCAATCTCTCATTTGTTGGAAAAATCTCTCCTTGAATATGACCATAAGGCATGACATCCCTTTAGGATTCAAGTGGATAGCATATTTGAGTACCAACAAGACTACTCTTAGGGTGGACCCTTCAAGTAGGTCCAATCAAGAGGGGAGACTTTAATATTTTGATGACTTCTTGAATCATGATAATTTGTATACCCAAGCTACCCATATCATTTGTGGTCTAAGTAATCTACTCATCTTAGACTGTAAAGGTCTTGAGTTGCTACATAAAATAGCCAACATAGTGGAGAGCAATGTACCCTCATATACAATAGTCTTCAACTACCCTCAAGATACCCCATTGGATATCACTGGTACATAGTTAAATCTCTCGATGCCCAAGGTTTTTGTGTATATGATGGATACAAATCCTTTTGTATCTTCTTTCACTTCCATAGATAACACCAACTCTAATCTTGGAGTTAATGTGACCCACATTCCTTTGGGGTTCGAGCTTCATGTTCCTAGATCCACATCTCAAACCTCCACTCCTATGAATAGATAGCCTCCACCACCTCCACCATCCAATTTCATCCTAAATTATTTGTTACAAAACATGAGATTGATGCAATAATAATTGGCTAGAACCTAACCAACATTACTTCCCAATCCACATTGCAACCATATTATTGCTACAATCCCCTGGCTAGGTCACAATTCTAAATGTTCTCATTCCCCAAGGGGTAGGAATTCTGAAATTGGATAAGTACAATGGTAGGGGTGATCTGCAAACCCATGTCTCCTCATTTACTACCATGTGTAGTGAATTCCTCTATCAGGATGCTTTGCTAGCCAAGCTATTCTCGTGATCCCTGAAGGATGTTGCATTGGAGTGGCTTTGCTCACTTCTTGACAATTCTATATTATCCTTTGATCAATTAGTTAACCAATTCTTACAAAAATTCTAGGAAAACATTATACCAAAGATCACTTTTATTGATCTTGTCCATTGTAAGCAAGGGACTCATGAGAAGGTACCTGATTTCATTGCCCACTACCAATCTCTATTTTCTCAGATCTTTTATGTTCTGCCTAATTCTGACATCAATCATGTGTTCATCGGGAATCTATAGCTGACAATGAGAGAAAGTGTTCTCTCGATCAAGTCTTATAATAAGAATTTCCATGCCTCATTTTGTGCAAACATATCCTTCAAGGATGATTGGTCTATTGATTGGTATACATTGATGTCCCATTTATAATGAAGAAAAATATACATCCTCCTCTTGTTGATACATCAAAATTTAGTATTTTTTTTTAAAGATTCTAGTGATTCTCTATAGTAGGGTTATGCATATCTAGAGGATCCACTTCACTGGGAAATCTACTTACCATACATTTCACATCTATTTATGGACAATCACCTTTTAGATATTGATAACACTCTTGAGGCAATTTGTCTTCCCTTTGATGAAAACTCACATTGTGTTGCATCATCTCCTATTCTAGTTACTCTTTCTCTCTCAGCTACATCATGTTATTTTATTGACACATCCTAATTCATATTGGTTTAGGCCACACACTTCACTAGTCACTATTCTTGAATCTTGTATGATGCAATTATAGTTCAAAATCAACATTGAAACATGTGAGAAACTTATAAAACCATTCATCTTGATTCAATTCTACATTCCACTAGAGTGAGAATTTAGTAGTTTAACAACTCAAAGTTTCTTTCTTTCAAAATCAAGATGTATCATCTATTGTAAAATGGCCTATTTCAAAATTCTCCATGTAACATTCTAAATTATTCTTCTCACACTTCACAAGGTGTACACAACATTTCTAATTTTGCTTGCATACTTCTATTATTTAATTGATTTTATGGTTGCATACCTTCATTTGTAGCCTCCTAGTCTACATGAGAGATGGGTAGGTTATCTTGGAGATAAGTTGAATGATAGAAACCCATCTTTCCAATGATGTTTAGTCTTTGATTTTACCAAAATAAAGAGTTCATGTTTTTTTCTTTCTTTCTTTATTGTCTTTGCGAGAATGGTTTTTTAAATATGTTGATTAAAGGATTTTTGAAGGTGAAATGTACATGTAGGGACAATGCTCAATAGAGATATTTTTAGTCTCTTTATTGAGCAAAGTTTTGGTGAAGCTTTCATGATGAATTTAATTATTATGAGTGAACACATCTCCTTGGTTACACTAGCACTCCTTATCTAAGACGATCAAATAAAAGATGAGATAACCACACAATCCTTCCTTTGTTGTGAAATGTCAAAAGAGTGAGGTACTTTTCTTTAAAAAAATTATATTTATGTCCAACCTAAAAGTTGCTTGATTTTGGAAATATTTGTCAATAATTTGGCTAATGTTATATTAATTTCATTCTTGGCTTTAATATTCTTTGATTTTGTACTAATTCTATTCTCAAATTTAATATTCTTAAAAAATATTGAATGAGATTGTTTTAGTTTTTGTCATCAATTTATGACCTTGAGATTAAAATACTATTATTTGTGATATTTATTTTTGTTCTAAGTCATTTCATGCTATTGTATCAATCACAATACAAATATAATAGACTATCTAGAGAGGTTTCGTACACAAGGTGTTGCATCTCTTAACACTCTACTTAAATATCACACTCTTCAATGGTCAAATAGTTAATAGTGAGTTTATAGTTCATCCCTTTAATAAGGAGCATTTTTAAAATATTAAATGATCTAATGTTCACTAAAGAAGATCAAATTACTAAATAGTAAGAAGTGTATATTTACACCAAAGACGTTTCCTTATTTGAAGTTCATGAGCTTCACACGTCCATCAACGACTCATTCTCATCCTTAAAGGATGCAAGAAGGTGAAAAAGATTGTGGCCATCCGTGCAGTGATAGTGACCTTTCACGTTTTTTTGATGGTTTTAATTCTCGCGTTTTTCCTTGGACGCTTCTTTTCTCCATGGACAATGGGATCTGCAGGAAAATTAGTGCAAGACGGTTGAACGGATTGTGGTCGTTCACTGGTTTCACTGCGTAAATTAACCTCCAATGTCTACCCTTCCTTAGTACGCATCGTTGACAACACCCCACATTATGTGCATAATATTAATTGCCCGTAGATTTTAATAACGTCACGCAACACAAATTCATAGATTTTAATTTCACGCAACACAAATTAGAACATTAAAAATATATATGGTTGTTCACAAATCATAAAGTATAAGAAAAATTAAAATGACATATAATATTATTTATTATCTTTATGTTTAAATTATATATATAAAGTATTATTAAATATTGTATTAAATATTATAATATATTGATATTCAAATTGTATGTTATATATATTATATTGTACAATGTATAAATAATATAATATTTATATAATTTTTATTATATTTATAATTATATTATATATTAGATAATATATAAATAATATTATGATTATATCATGTATTATATAAATGATCAAATATAATATAGTATGTAATGAATATGTATATTATATATTTTATATTGTATTTTTTTTATTATTATATTTTATATAATTCAAATTATTAAATATATTTTAAAAATATTATTTCATTATAAAACAAAATATTTAACAATTATATATATTTATTATTTAGCTATATATATATTATATAAAAAATTCTACTATAATTATATTTATTATTTTATATTATATAAATTATTAAATATAATATATGTGATGAATATATAGTATATAATCTTATATTAAATAAATATAATAAAATATATATTAATACAAATATAATATAATATAATACTTAACCCAATCCTTAATAATATAATAATATAATAGTAAATGTATAGAAACAAAAAAATAATATAATAATATCATTATATAATAAAAATATAAAATAATAATATTACAATACTAGTGATAATGATAATAATAATAATAATATCAACAAAATCATTTTCTAAATCATCTACCAATTGACCTCATGTACTACACAAATGTATGCCAAAAAAAAAAAACCATTTTTTCTTTAATTGATGACCTTCCACACCTCTTTGGCGTACCCATTGCACACAAAGTGCAATTGCTAGTTATTTGTAAGATCATGGAGTGTATGTACACCATCACGTGTGCAAGGGTTATTTGAGTCATTTTAGGCATTTTTACATAGATTTTAGTTTTAATTATTTTTCTAATGTGGTAAGGATTGTATTTGTTTCTACAATGAATTATATATACAAATAATAAAAATATTGGATATGCTAGCATTCAAACTTGGAAACTACTTATGGCTAGTGAGATATTCCATCATTAAACCACTTGCCCTTTCATGATGAAAATGTTCAAATTCTATCAAGAAGTATATTTGAATTCCAACATCCTCCAAAATGCATTTATATTAAAATTAGCTATGATACTAAATGCAAAAACTTATAAATGGTCATATAATTTAGTTTTAATAAATTTCAAATAAGAAATAATTTCAACTTGATACATTAAATTTAATTATAATTTATATTCAATTATTTTGTAAATTTCACCAATTTTTATTTTATAAAAATATATTTATTAAATTACATTTATTTTGTATATTTTTTTTATGTAATTAAAAATTTGATCATATAAGATTTATCTATCTATAACAAAATTTTACTATAATAAAAATAAATTATAAAATGCTCGTTGAATCTATAAAATCTAGTTACTCGTTAGAAAATCATACATGAGAAAATTATATATTGAAATTTATGAAAGGTGACAAATTCAAAGAGATAAATAAGAACCGAGATAATTAGGCGGCAAGAGCTGAAGCCCAATAAGATAGAAAAAAATTGCAATTTGCAGTTACATGATTTTTCTTAAACAGCGGAGAAATTCTGACCATATTAACATTACCAATTCCATAAGTATACTCACAGGTAAATAAAAACAATTAAATCCAGATACTTTTTAATTCAAAAGCAATTCATCGCATACGGCGACCCAAAATTGTAGACATGTTCATATCAAAAAAATTCGTGTCAAGCTGCCATTTTCCTACGACGAGAATATCATGCTACAAATTTTGAATGCCCATTTATTCAACACTGTTGAAACTTCCGCCACTCAAAAGTCTAACAAAAATTCAGACAGGCAGGACAAAGTCTGACAAAAATTTAGGACCGCAGTTGCAGGGATTGATTGAAAATTCATAAAGTCAATACAATCGCTAATTACGGGTCTCAATTTTCAGTGTGGAAAATAAAAATTCATAAAGATCATTTAATGTTTTGTAATTGTGGGCTTCAATTTTGATGAGATTTTTTTAATTGTGGAAAATTTAAATTTATAAAGACAATTCAATCTTTATAATTGTGGAGTTCAATTTTTAAAAGATTTTTTTGAGTGTGTAAAATGAAAATTTATAAAGACAATTTGAATTCTACAACTACAAGTCTCAATTTTCTTTAGACTTTTTTGAGTGTGGAAAATGAAAATTTATAAAGACAATTCAATCTCTATAACTGTGGGCCTCAATTTTCGTAAGACTTCTTTGATTGTGGAAATTGAAAATTCATGTTCAGACAATTCAATTGAACTGCAATTGTGGGCCTCAATTTTCTTAAGACTTTTTTGAGTGTGAAAAATGAAATTCATAAAGACAATTCAAACTTTGCAACTGTAGGCCTCAATTTTCCTTAGACATTTTTCAATGTGGAAAATGAAAATTCATAAAGACAATTGGAACTTGCAACTGCAGACCTTAAAAACTTTTTTGATTCATAAAGACAACTCAATCTCTATAACTGTGGGCCTCAATTTTCATAAGACTTTTTTGAGTGCGGAAATTGAAAATTCATAAAGGCAGTTCAATCTCTGCAACTATGGGCCTCAATTTTCTGAAGGATTTTTTGAGTGTGAAAAATGAAAATTCATAAAAACAATTCAATCTCTGCAACTGCTAGCCTCAATTTTCATAAGGCTTTTTTGAGTATAGAAGATGAAAATTCATAAAGATAATTCAATCTCTGCAACTATCAACCTCAATTTTCATAAGACTATTTTGAATGTATTTTAAAGTATTATTTATTGTATTTATTGATTAATTGGAATTTAGCATATGATATGATTTTGAAATTTTACTATTAGAAAAAAATAAATATTATTTTAATAAATATGTATTTGAAATTTTTGTCATATATTTATAGTCAATTCAGAACATTTGTCTAGTAGTTATGTACAATTGATTATATTTATTAATTGATTAAAATCCAAAATCATATTATGTTTTGAATTTCAAGTAGTTAATGCATATATCAAATAGACAATGTCTTAAGTGAGAATCATTTAAATTTAAAATTTGTATTCTTAAGAAAAATAATAAAAACAAGATTAATTTCAATTTCAATTTTTGAGATTTGACATGGTCAATAATTTTTGTTTAATGCACATGCACTTCAAATTCAATTATTTAGGTTTTGTTTAAATTACTTACATTTATTTTTTATTATTATTTTTTAAGTGCTAAAAGTTAGGGATTTGAATTTATATCTTTTATTTATAAAGACATCAATATTGTGATATTTATATTAGAATTTAATTGCATATTTTTTTAATCAAATTCGTCAACTCATATTTTATGAGTATTGGTTCACATGAAACCATATCTTGTAAGAATGAATAGTCCACTTAACACTCCTTACATATAGGTGATGCTTATAAGGGTGAAGCATAAAGACTTCCCAACAAGTTACCCATCCTAATATTACTTTGAACTAAGCACACTTAACCATGTCTAGTTTTTCCCAAGATCAAACCCACTTAACTTGTGACCCAATTTGTAAAACTTTCAATAAATGTTGTGTCTTATGAAGCATTCATTACATAGCCTCTTTAGCTTATCCATTCATAGGTAGGAGACATTTTTATAATATCTCAATTTATGATATTTATATTGGGATTCATTACATAGTTTTTAAATCAAACTCATTGATCCATATTTCATAAATTGTGGCTCATAAAAACCCATCTCTCGTGGAAATGAATCTTATTGCATTAGGTGATTCTCACAAGGTTAAAACATTAAGACTTCCCAAGACATCACAAATCTTAGTACTACTCTAACTCAAGCATGCCTAACCATGGGGTTTCCCTCAATATCAGATCCTCTTAGTTTGTTACTCCATTTATAAAAACCTTCAAAAAGTGTTGTTACTTATGACCCATTCATTATAGAGCCCCTTTAGCTCACCCCTTGAAAAGTAGGCATGCCAAATAATGATATTTATAGTAGAAATTAAGTTTGTAGTGTTGAGTCAAACTCATTGACCTATAATTAATGAGTAATGGTTCGCATGAATCCATATCTCATGAGAATGAATGATCTTGTCAGCGCCTATTGCATCTAGGTGATGCTTATAGTGGTAAAACATAAGGACTTCCTAAGAGGTCATCCATCCTAGTACTACTCAAATTAAAACATCCTTAGCCAAAAAGTTCCCTCAAGATCAAATCTTCTTGCTTTGTCATCCTATTTGCAAAAACCTTCAACAAGTATTGTCCTTTATGTACCATTCACTATATCGCCCCCTTTCAAATCGCCCAATGATAAATAAGAGGTATTTTCATTTGTCAAATTATGATATTTATATCAAGATATCAATGAAATTATTTTTAAACATAAAAAATGGTCTATGATCAATAACTTGTACATGATGATCAACATCTCAACTTTGTATAATGAGGCCACTTTCACCATCTCAAAACACATTATAATTTAAACACTTACAAAATAAATAATAATTTATTTATTTCAATTAAAATAAAATGTTTCAATTATTGAAATTAATACACGTTAAAATGGTTTTTAACTATAAATAAATAATTTATATATTTTTAAAATTATTAAAATCAAAATAACTTGTTTACAAGGTTTTTGTCAATAGTGGCATGGTGTGATGGTTAAGGTGTTGTGTTTCTATTCTTGTCATCAAGGTTCAAAACCCCTTTGAGATGTAACTATTGAGAATTTATATTGGGGATGAGGTCCCCCATTTGTAACCTCACCAGTTCATAGCTCCAAATCAAAAACATTTACCTCTCTAAATAAAAAAATTATTTATATTTAAAAATTATTTTATATTATTAAACTATTTAATAATAACTTCCATATTTAAAATTCTAAAATTATATTTAAATTATGTAAATAATACATAATTGTAAATATAGCCATAATGTCATCACCCATTGATTATATAGATTTTTTTTTTTTTCACAACCTTTCCTATCATTATTCTTTTAATTTCACGGTTTTACTTCACACCTTTATTTTGAAATTTTATTATAAGTAAAGATTAAATAGTGGGTAATCTTTACCTATCCCTCACCTCACCAACTTTACTTTTATAAAGAAATCTTCTTTATAGGTTCAAACACACACTAATTAATTTTTATCTTTAATATTTTTAACTGTATAGTTTTTTCTTAGAATAATAGTCATAATCTTTATATTTCTTTACTAACTTTTTTTTATGTTTTTTTAAAGAAAGTTTCAAACAAATATTATTTTATTTTGATCTTTATTATTTTTTATTTTATAATTTTATTTGGAATAATAGTCATAATCTTTATCTATTTTTATTGACTTTTATTTGTGATAAATAAATCTATTTAACTTTTTAGATTGGCTAAAATGTAGGTGGTAAAAGGTATAGCTTGAAATTTTAAATAATACCATGTCCCAGATAAATATATACGTTCAAAGGACCAATCTCAAACATAACATTAATAAACTAATTAGTTAATATAAGACCAACACGATGGAGTTCTTTATCATCAAGTTTCCCTCAATCATTAGCATTGCAAGAATATCATCAATTGGCTTCTAGTAAATGAACACATAATCTTCCTCAAGAGTGTCCTCCAAAGGTTATTTAGCACAAATCAGATAAGCTAATAGATTCAACCAATGAATATTTACTAGATTGTAGTAAAATAGTAGAACCACATCCTTGAGAGTAAGGGGAAAGTTTTCATGAGGGTTGGTACCAACCACATGTGATATTTTCTCTATTACTCATGGATTGAGAGACATGACAAAATAAAACCACAATATCTTTTGGTTGGTTGGTTGAAATCTCACTACTGTCATTAAGAAGGAGAAGAGGATGGAGGTGTAAATTTAAAAATATTGTAAGGAGCATTACCCTAGTGGTTCAAAAGCACCTACGAATAGACCACCTTAAGTGCAACATTGCTAGCTTGTACCTAAATCTACATAAGAACATTAGGGTGGTCTAAAGTAGAGGATTATAAGACTTTTACCCAATTGGGAAGAGCCCAAATATATCAATTAAAGGATCCCATTATTAGGCCTATCGGTGGATCTTCTACATATCCAACTACTCTTGCTTCCATTCGTGTTGGCATTCCTTGTAGTTCTCTAGAGAAGTCTAATGTGTTTTCTTGGGGTAATCATTCAAAATTAACTTACTCAATAGCCCTTAGCGAACAATATATTGAGCAAATGAAAAGTATGAATATAGATTTTCCCTAGTGGAGAAAAATTTAGAACAAATTTAGTTGACTAAAGTACAATATTTTCATTTCAATTTTAATTCAAGATAAATGCCTCACTTTATTGGTCTCTTCAAATGTTTTGTGTGTGATAGTAGTGAGAAAAACTCTCTACACATATTTCTTTCAATGTACTTTTTCCTAAAAAATTTGAAGCTTGTGGTGGGGAATATGGAATAATCCTATAATTTTGTAGTGTATAAAAATGTATCCCTTTACATTTTCACATTTTTTTGGGCCCTCCCTATTAAAATTGGGCTTCTTTATGCCTTATTTGGTCTTATTTTGTATCCACAAGCCTTATTTAATGCATCTTTCTGGGAATAATCTTGACATTTATTAAATGACCAGTTATAATTCATGTTTTTGGGTTATGTGTTTGAGATCTAGTGATCTGGGACTCATACACAACCTTGGGAATATGGGTCCCATGTAGGTTTCGGGGCCTGATCCTAAATATTGCTTAGAAACATTTCTTGAAATTTATGTCGCAAGCTTAGGTTATTGGGACTCATACACCCCAACTGGAATATGAGTCCCACTTTAGCTTGGACCTATTTTGAATTCAATTCTTGGTGGGATTTTATTCTCCTAGATCTAATGTCGGCTTGTAGTGTTGTAATTTCAAAAAATTTGGCATAAAAAAGTGTAAAAGCAAGGCTATTTCACATAATTTCACCTAAGCAATCTTATGAAGCACTCCTATAGAAAATTTTATGATCAAGAGCATTCAAGAGAATTCAAGAGGCAATTATCAAGCATTTGAAGCATCAATTTAAGACTCAAACATCATATCAAATTCATCATGCATTATGTGTGTTTTTGAGCTAACATTTGTGATGTAGGTTTTCATGATTCAAGCAAGCATTCAAAGACATTATATCATATCAAGATCAAGAGTTAAGATCCACATCCTTTGAATCCATTTCACACAAGTCTACAACCTTCATTTCAAGGGTTTGGTGAGTTGCAACATTGAATTTTTCATTCATCATTCCTTCATGCTTTTCTATTTCATTTCAAGGTTTGTTACCAAAACAGGGTTTGACCAAGGCAAACCCCTATCCACTAACAAAACAACATTTTTCTCTCATCATGTGTGATTGTAGATCTAGATTTTTTAGAGATTGAAGACCCCTTGAAGACAAAGTTGCAAGGTTGAAGAAATTTTTCAAGAAGTTGTCATCTTCACAGAAACTCACCTATAGATCAAAAATCAAACTTTGCGAACCTGAAGATTGGAAAAAATGAAAGCTACAAAATATCAATCAAGGCTACAAATGTTTCATTCAAACCCTAATATAGGACTAAATCACCACCTTGGGCGTATGAGTTCCAGTATGCCTATTTTTAGTATTTTTCTATAGATCCTGGTTTGTCAATGGTAGATTCCAAATTCAGCACAAAAACCCTAATTGGGACTAAATCGCTCACTTTGGTGTATGAGTCCTAATGCACATCAAAATTAACAATTTTCAAAATTTTCAAGACTTGCATAGTCATCTACATCTTCCATGTGCTTCTCTATTTATCCTTAGTTTGTTATTCTAATTTTGAGTTCATTTCCTAGGTCATATAGCTAGATTTACATATTACTTTCATTTCCTTCTTTCTAAGAATTTTCTTAGTGGTGAACCCCTTTTTAATCACACCTAAGGAAACCCCCTTGTGTCCTTCCCTCAATTGATTCACTTCATTGAGGGATCTTGATTTCCTAATGAACTAAGAGTGAAATAGGTCCTAAAACCTCCTAGTTCCATCTCCTAAAAGGTGGAACCCTATTTCCCTTGTGTTCAAATTCATACTTCTTCATTAATTAAATTTTAGGTTAGTATCGAGCATCCACCTAAATAGGTATTTCCTTTAATTTTTTCTCAAGATCTTGGTCCTATTTTTATTCAATGAAAATTTTGACTTGAGAGAAATCATAAGATTTTTCAAGATCATTAGAGCCTTCTTATTCAAGTTTGCTAAAAGATAATTTTTTTAGATTAGGAAACTGATTTTGTTAGATGTTCCCTTGAATAATTTCTTTCCCTTTATAACTCTCAAATTTCTTGTAGTATAGTTTCATCCTCTTCTACAACTTTTTTGAATTTTGTTGAATTAAATACCTCTAAAAAGTGAATAGAATTGGCAAGTGGTCTCATCCTCTATTTTTGATAAAATTAATTTGATGGATCTTCTAGAGGTAACCTAGGGGTTGTGGGAATTGGTGGAGTGGGTTGAGATAATCAAGGTTTGTCTCATTTCTCCTTTTCTATTTCTATGGGATTTTACGCTAATAGCCAAGTAGTGACCCATGTTATTCTTATTGTCGTGACTAAATCTTGCTAGTTGGGTTGGGAAAAAATTATTTTTTAGATGGAATTTACGATCTTGACTACTCTTTTGAATAAAGGGACTTCTAATAATATTTATTGGTAATTGGCTTCTATTGTTGAGAATATTTTGTGTCTAGTTCATAAATTTGAAAATTTATTTATTTTTTCATATCTCTAGGGTTCAATGGTTTATAGTGGCTAACTATTTCGCTAAATGGGATCTTGACAATCTTGATAAGTGGAATGACATGGATTAGGGGTCTTTACCCTTGGAAAAATTTAAGATGCATCTCCAATTACTTCATCATGATTGAGTGTAATTTCTTCATTTTGACTCTTATTGGGAGTTTGATTCAATGTTTTAAATCATGGAATATTTTGTTCTATGGGGTTGGTGGTATCTTTTTAAGCTTCCTTTTATCTTTTTATCTTAGATTTATTAATAGTTATGGATGTCTAGAAATTATCATTTTGTAAATGAATGTGAATTCTCTTTCCTTAATATAATTTTACCTTTTTTCCAAAAGGAGAGAGAGAAAGAATATTATAGGATCGACTACCAAAAAAACATGTGCAGTGCTAAACCATTAAAATATAAATATTTGTGTCTATAAACCATTTAGTAACACCTGTAAATACTATTACTAATATTATAATAAAATATTAAATTATAATCAACTTTGATCATGCCTCAGTTGCAAGGTTTCACAAAAAGATAGGGTTTGCTCTTTTATGGACATTGGAGGACACAACAAAGATTGGGGATTTAGGGCTCAAAAAAGGGAATAAAAATTGTAAATAGAAAGTCTTCAAGGTGGTGGTGATTTCATCTCAGGTGGTATATACGTTTGTAGTTACTCTAGTGTCTAGTTTTTCCTAGGCCATTAAACCACTTCTCTACGCCATATAATCCCCTATTATAGGTCTAGGCGATGATGTCAATAGGGAAGTGAATCAAATTGAAAAAAAAATTGTTGGGAAGGGTTTTATTAGTAGACTCAAAGGTTTTTAGCCATGCTTTTCTAATCTTCACAAATGGATTATCAACATTTGGCTTCCCATTTAAAAAAAAAGTTATTCAAAATTACCATTGTGCTCATGGTGTTTGGTGGTATTTTTTTATAGTATTTTGGATTACAACACTATTCTCTATGATTACTTATGGATCTATGACTGACATATGCTCATGATCAAGCCATATCATCCAAATTTCAACCCAACCTATGAATATTTTACTATTACACCACCTATATGGGTTAGATTCCCCAATCTTCTACTCCAATTTTGGTTTGATTCTTATTTTGAAGCAATTGGTAACTAGTTGGGAAAAAATCGATGTCAACGAAGGCTCCTATAACTACTTACATACCACTTATACCCGCATTTTAGTTGAACTTGATACTTCCAAATGTCTACTAGTTGATATTACCCTCAAAACTACAAATCATTGTTGTAATCAATTACTAGATTATGAAGGTTTTCCTCTTCATTTTCGTAGGTGTTTTAGCATTGGCCATATTTCTACACATTGTTCCAAACACAAAATTAATAGCCAAGCCACTTGGTGGAAAGATGTATCCCTAAACAATTATTCTATGAAAAAAGATGAATTTACTCATAACTAGGATGAATATCAAGAAGTTCAAAAGGAACCAATTTAAAGCATGCCATCTCCCAAGAATGGAAGTCAAAGTATTTTAAATTTTGGTTTTCAATATCTACCTATAGCTAGTGATGAATTTCCTCCCTTTGGGGGTGGATGCATCAATGCTCTAGACTGGAAGGATTCTAAGCTTAAAGAAGAGGTGATTTCACATATTGAGGATTATGAAGTTACATCTCTTTTGGATGAAAATACATATACCTTAGCAACTAATGATGTGGATTTGAAGGTTGGGGTTGTCAATGAAAATTGGAAAGTTGTGGAAAGGAGAAAAAGAAGGATTTAGAAAACCTTGATATGGTTCTTCACTCCCACACCAAAATAGGCGTTGAAAAATAGATATTTTGTGATATTTTTTATGATCCTTTGGATCCCTATATTTAGTATTGTGCACACCTGTTTATGGGTCTGAACATCATGCTTTGTAGTATTTTTTGACACTTCTCATCAGTTGATATTTGGATCTTTGTAATCCTTATTTTATTATTTAATTTATGGGTTACAACTCCCTAATACCAATCTCACTGATAAAAAATATTGTAATTAAATAATTTGTATAAAAAAACATAAAACTAAATAAAAGTGACTTGAATATACTAATTTCATCATTATAATTTTAAAATATCAAATCAAATTATTAATGATAATTTTTTATGTTATGCATATTTAAGAATAATAAATAAATATGCTAAGAGGTATCTACAATGGAAACATAATGAGGTCATGGGTGAATGAAAGGAAATCCACTTTATTTGAAAAGATAAGAATGTGATGTTATCTTTTTTATTCTATTTTTTTTTTTTACTATCTTCAATAAAAGTTGCATGTATATGCAATGTACAAGACCACAATTTAGTTTCAAATACAACTCTCTATTGTTTAAACAACAAATTCAGTGGAGCACTACCATTATAAGTGATATCACAACTTATATTGGAAAAGGTCATCGAAGTTCTTGTCATTGTATCCATTTATGGAATGGAAGAAGCTTAAATTTACTTCAAAGCCCTACCCTCTGCAAATCTCAAATTATGGTTGACAAGCCCAAAGAAGGAAAAATAGGAAAGAATCTAGTTTACCGTGATTCTCAACAATGGGAAGTGTTGCAAAAATTTAAGTTGCTAAGATATCCTTTGTTATCATTATTTGAATCCCATTTTCTTGTAATCTAGCTTTTTTCTTTTGTTTTTTTATCCAATATCTGAATTCCATCTTCTTTGTGAGAAAATTTACAGTTGAAATGGCTCATTTTCAGATCAATCATCAAAACTTCAAAGCATATAAACTTGCAATTAATTTTATGCTTAAATACAAATTGTTGATGTTTCAAGCTTGGGTCATTTGATATATAGTTCTCCTATTAAGAAATTTTGAGTGTCTTTTATTTGGTACACAAAATAATTTAATTAGAATTACAAACTTAAATGAATTTCAGCTATATTCTAAGCAAAAAATCATAAATTCTTCAAGATTCATAAAGCATTTTTAATAATTTTATGTGATTATTTTTTTTTTAAAATTCTTCAACAAAAATTTATCATTCAATTTGAGTTGGGTTAGGGATAAGGTTCAATCATGCATTAGGTTAAGCTAAGTATTCAATTACAATTAGATTTGAATTAGGTTTCAATTAGATATGGCTTAAATTAGGTTTATTACGCCGAGAGGCATATTACAATGGCATCCATCAAAAAACAAAATTCAATGTAAGGAAAAACTCTTTAGTTTGAATTTGAGATTCAAATGACATGCAACTAGCATAACTACATTCATTGTATGTAGATGTTTTTTCAAGCATATAATTATAAAGATTTTTTTATATATATAATATATATATTTATACATTATTTTTATTTTGAATGTTAAAAAGATAAATTAAAGTAAAATAAAAATAATTACGCTGAGATTTAAAGTAAAAGAAAAATAATTATGCTGAGGGTTATGAGGCATAATGTTGTTTTTTTAGATTTTAAAATCAATTTAATTAAAAAAAATTAAAACTAAATACTTAGTGTCATTTAATAATTTTTTATATGTTTTATAATTATAACAAATTTCAGTGTATTTATTTATAAGTATTTTTTTAATTTTTCAATAGTGGTTTTTTTTTAAAAAAAAAATCAATAGTTTTTAGTTTTTTTGCTTTGTTTTACTCTATTAAAATAAATTAAAACTAGATAGTTAGTGTCATGTAATAAATTTTTAAGTTTTTAGAGTGAAAATTTATTTATAGTAGTAACACATATATTTTTTATAATTCTAAGAAATTTCAATGTATTGATTTGTATTTTTTTTTGTTTATTTTTCAATAGTGTATTTATTTTATTTTAATTTATTTTTCAATAGTTTTTAGTTTTTTTTGCTTTGTTTTTAAAGCAATTTTAAATCTGTTTTATTCACAACTTTCTTTAGATGTTCTTATCTTTGAATTCATGAAGACCTCTATTAAAAGAGGCTATTGAATCATAATCATTTCAAAACTTCATGGTTGCAGGTTTGGCTTTATTCTCCTAGATTTCTCACAGGTTTGGATTTACACTTTTTGGATTCACTTGAGTTTAGCTGTCACAAATTTGGCTTTAGTTCTCTTGAAACCAATTGCATTGTTATAATCTGTTGTTGTAGTTAAACAAAACAAAGATTCAAGAAATTAGGCATTATAGCAAGAATTAATACTATCAGCAATATTATTTGCTAGGTATTTTCTCGACCATCTACTCTTGATGTTCACTCTTCATTGGGTCAATTGTTTACGACATATATGGATTGTTGTAGAATCAAAATTAGGGTTTGGTTACCTTATCTTGTATCTTTGTGAAGAAAATACATAAATTTAATATTTGAAGAAATTAGACATATGTATTGAAAATCAAATTATAATTAAAATCAGTCAATTCAAATTTCATGGGGAACTCATAAGACAACTAAGCATCTTTGAGTTTAACCTCTAATGTGCTATTGAGTCTTTCAGCCTGTTTTATTTTGCTCATATATTATTTGATTGATTGAAACGGTGATAACATATGGAAAGTTTACTGTTGTTTTGAATAAATTGATGAAAATAGGCACCTCGAGAAAAGATAACTCTCAACGTATTTTATATATATTAATATTTAATATATGTATGCTAGTTTAAGTTTCAATTAGAATAAAATAATCTAGACATCTCATAATGATATATCTCTTGACTATATTACATAATTTATAAAAAAACAGATAATACTAGTTATGAAAAAAATGGTTAATAATTAAAATATTTTTTATAAATAAATTTAAAATAATCTCTAAAAATCCACTAAATAATAAAGAAAAGCGAAAGTGGCAGTCAATGTCCACACGTTACATGTGTTTCCCGAAATTTTAGCTTTACAGTGTTTCTTGCCACGGCTTTCACACCAAGGAATTCTCACAAATATCATGACTTCAGTTTGTTTCTCAAGAAAAATTGTCTTGTAATGAAATTGTTTATGGAATTAAGAGAAAACGTGTGCTTGAACAGGTAAATAAAGTTGCTTTATAAAAGCGAGTTGGATTGAAGCTTCTATCTTTTAATGTAAGAACACTTATACAGTCAAATTTAGAAACTGTTTCCCACTCTTTAACTTTATAGTTTTTCTAGGCACCTTCACAGATTTGAGGACTTTAGCTTCCTTCTACTTCTCATATCGATGAGAAATCTTGTCCTGTAATAAAAATTCGTTGAACCTGAGAACAAGGTTGCTTTATAAAAGCAGGCTTGGTGCGCTGGACACAACAAACTTAAATGGCTTTATGACCTAAAATTGGGTCGTTCAACATAAGTGCATCTATGTTGTTTCACATTATACACACTGAGCCTCTAAAGAAGGCTGCGCCTTCTCTATAAAAGCAGAGTTGTGGCGGTGAAGGCAACAGTGATAACGATGTTTATAGTTTCACATTCTAAAGATAACCTTGGGACGGTCATCTTGACCTGAGATTAATGTTAACGAGATACACAGCTTTGAATATTTCTTTGATTTAGTTCAAGTTTATAATGCACGAATAAATATATATTCATTTACCATCGTATCAAGCATAATTCTGATAAACTCCTGCCAATTGTACATCGAGGTAAATACAGGATATTTTTCCAGGACCATGGAAAAAAAGGATTTTATTAAAATATTGAAATTCAGCTAAAAGTTTAAGAGATCATGCATTTGACTACTTGTTGTTTACAAGGACATACCTTTAAATATTGAAGCAGAAAGGATTACATAACTCAAAGCCCTATAGAGAAGAAGATAGTATATCAAAAGAGCATGACTCTAAAAACTCATTGTTTTACATGTAAAAGGAATACCATCATAATGTGCAACAATGTCATTAAATGTACTTGCATCACATGGTGAATCCTTCATATGATTAGGAGGTGTATATAAATATGTGGTGTTGTAAGTATGAAATCAAAAGGTGTTAGGGTTGAGATTGGTCAACCATTATTAGATGTATTGGATTTATGTTTCAACTTTAGGTAAAGTTTAGATCTTATTTTATTTTGATATTTTACCTACAAATATTGGATTTGTACTATTAGTATTTTAAAAACCTTTGAAGGATTCCATATCACTTAGGAACATATTTTCATAGTTCAACCCCCTTAAAATTATTAGCTTTATGATCATGCCAATAATATAAATAAATAAATAAAGATTAGCTATATAAATGCTTCTATGATGATTATGCAAATCTAAGCTCATTTTAGATAGTCAAATGTAAGTGTTCCTAGAAAGCTCCTTTTTAAATGTGAATAATATTTCCTTGATACTTGATGATGATAAATTAATGCAATTGAATTTTGTTCCTTATAAGGACATAACAATAAACCTTGTAAATATGTGTTTAATATTTATTACTTCTAATTTTAAAGTATAAATTATATTTTTATCATTATGTAAATCAATGATAAATTATAATTATTATTCAAGAAAATTTAATACTAGCATAGATATTTAGTAATATATATAAAATACATTGAGAGATATCCTTCTCAAGGCATCTATTACACTTATATGAGAAATTGGTTAAAAAAATAAGTGTCTCGAAAAGGATAGCTCTCTCTCTCTCTCTCTCTCTATATATATATATATATATATATATATATATATATATATATATATATATATATATATATCTCAATGCAAAAGGAAGGGATCTTGCAGGAGCTGTAATATAATCTAATGAGGGGTTCATCACCAAATCTAAACTTGGAAAAGACAATTAAATGAAAGATGTAATGCAAAACCCTCATTGAATGTAAACTAGCACTAAAGACCTAGAAAGGTGAAAGAAACAACACAGAAAAGTATAAAACAAAATGTGTGCACCTGGGAATCCCGAAAAGATAGAATGAAGGTCTAGAATACTGGAAAATCTGCTTTTACTGTTAACTGGGAATCATTTTCCAAGCTGAGTGAATCAGTAAAGTTTCTAGAAAACTATGTAGGAACAAGTTTCAAACAAAAGAGTATATGAATTGAAAAATCCTGAAAATTGGTTGGAACTGGGACTCATTCTCTAGAAGTGGCGAATCAATCCAGTTGGTCTTTTCTGCAACTTCAAAAGATGATTTCACTCTTCTTTGTCTACTCTATCCTTCCTGATTGGTTTCCATGTATGAATCTCCAATGTTCTCCAAGTCTTGATGACAACTTTGACAACTTTGAATGATTTGCAACTTTTCTCCAATCTTGCTCCTTATGAAATATACAACCTAAACCTACAAATCACGCATAAAGGAGAGGGGGAATGGGTGTTGGGTTAGTGGATAGGGTTTTTCTTTGGTCAAACCCCATTTTGGAAATCAATCCTTAAAATGAAATAAAATATGAATAGAGAATGATGAATGAACAAAAGACAATGTTGCAACTCACCAAACCCTAGCAATAAGGTGCTACAAATATGCTTGAGATGGCTAAAATGGATTTGGTTCTTGAATCTTGCTTGATTGATTTTGATCTTTAATGAAACACTTGCTTGAATCATAAAACCCTACATCACAATTGTTAGCACAGTAACAAACATGATGTATGAAATCTTTGACATGGTGATTGATGTTTGAAGAATGCTCTAAAATGTTTGATAATCTTCCCTTGAATGCTCTTGTGAACTCTCTTGAATGCTAGGTGTGAACTCTCCTAAATGATAGGTTTGAATATGAGTGAAATAACCTTGTATTTATACTCAATTATGCAATATTCTCAAAATTTCAACACTACAAGTTAACATCAGATCTAGGAGAATAAAATCCCACCAAAAATGTGAAATAAATTTGATTTTGGGCCACATGGGACTCATTTTCCCAAGGTGGTGAATGAGTCCCATCATGCATAATGTATGGGACCAAAAACCAAAAGTGCTTAGAAATGTGTGAAAACTGGTTTGGGGACAAAAAATCTAGGTGGGACCCATTCGCCCAAGGTGGCGAATGAGTCTCAGATCACTAGATTTGTGCCACACAATACATAGACACCTGAATTATGATTCTCTAATGATTGGTGTTAGGATTATCCTAAAAAAGATGTAATAACTAAGGATTCTGGATGCAAAATAGGGCCAATTAAAGCATAAGAAATCTCAATTATTAATGAAAATCTTGGAAGAATGTGAAATTCTATTACAACACTTTACAACACTCAAAATAAGGTATTATTAAGGTTGGTTTTGATTAAAAATAGTTTTATTAGGTTCAGTTACTTGATAAAACCCTCAAAAAGTGTGAAAATGAGTTACAACACTTTAGCAAGGTACCATTAAAATCCATTACTTCACAAGAGTCCAATACCTAGTGTAAATGTGTCAACCACATTACAACACTAAGTCAAGGCAACATTAGGCTCAAATTCACAAGGAGGGCCCAAACAAGTGTGAAAATATCCCCAATGACATTTTTTGACACTACTCTCTCTATATATATATATTAGTAACATTTGTGCAATGAAACATGTAAGACATTAAATTAATCAAGGTTAGGGTTTGATTTAGGGTAAGGTTTAGGGTTAAGGTTGGGGTTAGATATAAAATCAGGGTTAGGGTTGGGGTTAAAATTAGAGTTAGGGTTGGGGATAGGGTTCAAGTTAGGTTTACGGGTATGGTTAAGGTTACATTTAGGGTTAGGGTTATTGTTAGTGATATAATTAGGATTAGGGTTAGGTTTGGTGTTATGTGTATGGTTAAGGTTAAGGTTAGGGTTAGGGTTATGGCTATTATTTAGGGTTAAGGTTATGGTTACAAATAGGGTTAGATTTATGGTAAGGGTTATGATTACAATTAGAAATAGAATTATGGTTATGTTTTGGGTTAACATTTAGGGTTAGGGTTAGGGTTACAACTTGATATTGAATTAGGGTTAAAGTTAGGGTTAGAATTATAATTATGGTTAAGGTTAGGTTTAGTGTAAGGGCTATATTAAAATTTAGGATTAAGTTTTAGGGTTATGGTTAGAAATAGAATTTGGTTAGGGTTAGGGTTAGGGTTAGGGTTAGGTTTAAGTTTAATATTGCAATTAGGGTTAATATTAGATATTTAATTAGGGTTAGGTTTAAGGTTTGGATTATGGTTAAGGTTATGGTTATGGTTAGGGTTAGGATTATGATTAGGTTTGAGGTTAGGGTTAATTCATAATCCTTATTCTAACACTAACCATAAAAATAATGGAAACCCTAATTTTAATTATAATGTTAATTAAACCAAAACCCTAACCCTGACCCTAATTGAACCATAACCTCAATTAAAATTTAATTTTAACCCTAACTTAACATTAATCTTGGTTGTAATTTAACCCTATTCCTAACTCTAACCAAAATCCAAACCTAACCTTGAATCTAACTCCAAGATTTATCCTAGAACCTAACTCTAACCTAATTGAACCATAACTCTCACTCCAAGATTTATCCTAGAACCTAAATCTAATCCTAATTTAATCTTAGCCCTAACCCTAATTGAACCCTAAAACTAATAATAACCCTAACCTCAATCCCAACCCTAACCCTAACCCTAACCTTGAACCAAAAATTTATTGTATAACCCTAACCCTAATTGAACCATAACCCTAACTTAGCCTTAACTTTATCCCTAATTGAACCCCAATTTTAATTACAACCCTAATTTCAATTGTAACCATAACCACAATTCTAAGCTTAATTATAATTCTAATTCTAAACCTAATTATAATTATAACTCTAACTCCAGTTATAACTCTACTGCTAACCTTAATTATAACCATAAGCTTTATCCTAACCCTAATCCTAATTGTATCCTTAACCCTAAAGCTAACCTTAATTTTAATTCTGACACTAAGCCTAATTCTAACCTTAACCCTAACCCTAAATATAATTATAAGACTATTTTAATCTTAACCCTATTTATATCCATAATTCTAACACTAATTCTAAACCTAACACTAACCCTATCTCTAAACCTAATGTTAAACCTATTTCTATTATAATGATAATTGTAATCATAACCCTAGCCCTCACCCCATTCCTAACTACAACCCTAACATTAACATTAATTCTAACTCTAATGCTAATCCTAAACCAAATCCTAGTTTTAATTATAATTTATTTCTAACCCTAACCCTAACCTTAAAATTATATATAATTCCATTGTTCACCCTAACCTTAATTGTAACCCTAATTCTCATCTTAAACTAATTCTAGTCTTAATCCTAACCATAGATAAAATTTAATTAAACTCTAACCCTAAATTAATCATAACTCTAACCCTAACATTAACTTTGACTCCAAGCTTGATCCTATAACCCTAACTCTAACCTAGTTGAACCCTAACAGTAATCATAACCCTTACCTAAAATTAACCCTAACCATAACTAATCTCTAACCTTCACTATAATTGAACCCTAATCCCAACCTTAACTGAGCCCTAACCCTAACCTTAACCCATATTAAACCCTAACCCTAATATTGACCCCAAGATTTATTATATAACCCTAGCCCTAATTGAATTGTAACCCTAGCATAACTTCAACCCTATCCCTAATTTTTCATTTAACCCTAACTTAACTTTAACCCTATCCCTCTCTCCCTCTACTTATTTCTCTCCCTTTAATTTACTCTACCTCTATCTCCATTTCTTCTCCTCCCATATACATATATACATATATACATATATACATATATATATATATATACATATATACATATATACATATATACATATATATATATATATACATATATACATATATACATATATATACATATATACATATATACATATATATATATATACATATATACACATATATATATATATATATATACATATATATATATATATTTGAAACTCTTTGCATGATTATTTCCTCATTGATTTTACATTGCTACATATTTTTCTATTATCTTCATCCTAAAATCCCTTTATTTACCCTACCTATCCTTGACAATAACATTAAGATTGCACTTGAAGATATTTGATGCATCAGTAATACTCCTAATTTTTCAATATGAAAGTGTGCCTTTGGGTTTTTTTTCCATGTTTTATTTATTATATGAATTATTTATCATCATAATCTTTCATTGAATGAGTTACATCAAGTCCATAAGTACATGGATTCATCCTTTGATTTTGGACTTCATCCTACGTAATGTTTTTTTTATTCTTCTTCTCACTTAGTTTATATTCATATTCTTTACTCCTTTATAGTATCTAATGATTAAAATATTGAAAATACCTTGGTAGAGTTACCATTATGTCGTAAGGGAACACATGTTCTTCTAGGTAAAATTGGGGAAAAGTGTGCATAATATCATAGACAACAATAAATACTTCAATTAGGATTTATTAAAAAATTTACTATCCTTAGTAAAAAATAATAAGTTTCATTATTTATTATTCTTTTAATTTTTCGTGTATTTTGAGATAATTGTTACAAAAAAGTCACCAAAAAAGAACTTCATGCATAAAAGTTGTGAGCATTTCATGTTTAAAAAATAAATGATCAATTTCACATGATTATAATCAATTTTTGGTTCATAATATATAAAATCTATCTATTCCATTGTCTAGATATCAAAATTACCTTTTCAATGCCTATAAAAAATCAAAATTTTGATAAGTAATGCAAACTTTATGCCCATTATATTCAAGAGTCTTTTTAGGCTTTTCAAAATGGATATCATTATTCTAACATAATTTTTTTCCTTGCTTTTTTTTTTTGTAAATATTTGAAATTAGGTTTGGGAGTCTCAAGCCTAAATAGTCAACTAATCCAACGTGTTTAGAGGTTTTATCCTCTTTTTAGAACTTCACCCTTCATGCTAACAAGCTTTTTTGAACCAAATTTGATGAAATGAACATAGTTTATTTAGGAAATTGTCAGTTACATTCTATCAATATAAAATATGTTGCATTTATAATTTAATAGATAATTATTATAAAAAAATTACATTGACTATGTTTGAAGTCCTAATTGGTTGACTAATTGAAAAGCATCTATAACTTTAAAATCATTTCACTTTTTCAAATCCAAAATATGTGTCACACTCTATGCTTCACTAGTTATAGGTTAATAAAATTTTAAATTTCATATTATTTTGACCAATACAGGTTAGCAAAAAAATTAATTTTTAATATTTAAAAAAAATATTAGTAAAGAAATCATAACTAATTATTTACTTACAAAAATGTCTGTCACATTTGGGCATGTGTTCTTTTTTTATATTTAAAGATTTGAAAAAAGTCTTATACTTAGGTTGGTCGTAATGACACCTACTTCTTTCTCAAAAAATATAATAGCATTTCATTGATAATTTAAAATTTCATTGAATAAATATACATTTTTCCAAAAAAAATATCTAAGCCTACAAACTACATTCATTTTACTAAAAATTCTATTGCTACATGTTTTCCTAATTATTTTAATAACCTATTCAATTTTTTGTGTGAAGTTGCTTAATTCAATTTTTTTTGTATTTTCATCTTGAAAAGTATGTAATTTTACTTCCTAGTTCATTTATTTTGCCTCCATCTAGTCTACTATTTGTGTTATTAGTATTTAAAAGACATTTGAAAGGATGTCATGTCACTCAAGAACATGCTCTCCTAGCTCAACCCTCATAAAATGGACTAGCTTTATTATCATGCCAATGATAAAAATTAAAAAGGATCAGCTACAGAAATGCTTCCAAAATGAGTATCTAAATCTAAGCTCAATTTAGGTACTCTAGCGTAAGTGTTCCTAAAAGGCTCCTTAAATGTGTGATATTTCATTGATATTTTATGATAATAAAGGAGTGTAATTAAATTTCATTATATATAAGGACATAGCAATAAATCATATAAATATGTGTTTAGTTAGCTCAAGGAGAGAAAAAATGGTGATAGTTGAAAATTTTTGAGTTTATATTTAAAAAATCAAGGGTGAGATCCTTGGGTGTGAGATCGATCCCCTACCTATTAAAATCACTTAAGATGTGGAAATGGTCAAATCCATGTAGATTACAAATTTATGAGGATGGGTGCATGAGAAAGCACAATAAACACATGATCTAAGTGAATATAATGCAATGCATGTGTACATTAAAAACAAAGTGGGTGATTAAAAAGGTCTCATTTAACTTTTAGATGATTTAAAAGATAATGTTTGATATTAAAAAAAGTGGGTAAAGTATGTCCCCAAAGTCAAAACAAAACCAAGTCCAAATGATAACAAGTCATAGTGACAAGATTATATCACTGACTTTTAGACAGCGTGTGCACCCTCCTTAAATGCACACACTAAAGAAATGACCATTTCTAACCAATAACACCATACCCTCAAGACATTTACATTAGACTTTAGTGTTTAATCTAGAACCTAATTTTTTTATTACTTTCTTTGAAGATGAATGTCACACTCTATTATAATTTAGATAATATACTTAAACAACCCCTAGTGCAGTTTTTGCTTTGTTATTACTCTAGTATCATTATCAATCCGACACACATAAGAGGATGTAAATTACCAATATGGGCGCTCTCAGACAATTGATGCATGACAATGAAATCAAGACATTTTTGAAGGCAATAAACATCGCACATAGTAACCTAAAATTGTAGAGAAACTATCAAGAAATTTCATCTCAAAATAACTACCGTTGTTTTCTTACGACGAGAACAGCACAGTGGATATCTATGGCTTCAATTTGAACTTGTTAGTGTTGGATTGTGACAACATGAAAAAGATTGTGAAAATCAATCACAACAAGGAAAAAACAAGATTGTTAAAACAATAAAACAATCTTTCTCTTATTTTAGAAAAAGAACAGTTTTTTGCTTTCGGAAGAAAGATTTCAATTATCTTTGAAAGAATAAATCTGTTTTTTATTCTATGTTGAGAGATTCATTGTTATCTTCAAGAGGTTTTAAATATTTGTTCTCTTGAAGAAAAATAAAAAAGTGAATTGTACAGCAATTTTGCTGCAGCTGTGAAGATTGCAGATGTAATTGTTTTTTCTCTGAGCAATAAGATTACCAATACTTGCCTCGTGGATGTTTCCTTGGAAAATTGTCAAGGTTTTACCACATAAATCTGTGTATTTTCATTTGTTCTGTTATTCTTCTTTATTTTTCTCGTTACTTCCTTGCATCTAATTTGTGCTGTAAATTTAATATCTCTGGGTTAAATCTTCCGCATTTATAACAAGTGGTATCAGAGCAATTTTTTTGCAGCAACTATGTTAGAATTTGGTGTTGATTCTGCAACATCAAATGGCAAAGGTTTCAAATACAAGATTTGAGGTGGAGAAATTTAATGGAAAGAATAATTTTGAGCTTTGGAAACTCAAAATGCGTGATTTGTTAGTGCAGCAAGGTTTGCATAGGGCATTGGTAGGAAAATCAAAGAAACCTGCAAATATGTCTGATGAGGACTGGGAAGATCTGGATATGAGAGCTCTTAGCACAATTCATTTTTGTTTGGCTGATGAGGTTCTTTTTAATATTGTTGGAGAAAGTACAGCTGCAGGTTTATGGAGCAAAATGGAGAGTCTTTATATGACAAAATCCTTGACAAACCGGATCTACTTGAAGAGGAAATTGTATAGTTTGCGAATGAAGGAAGGTATAAAAATTGCTGATCATTTAAATGTTTTCAATACTCTTATTTGTCAATTATCTAGTATGGATGTAAAAATCGAAGATGAAGACAAGGCAGTTACTCTTTTGTGCTCATTGCCCGATTCCTGGAATCACTTAGTCACTTCTATTAGCTTTAGCACAACTGACACCCTTGAATTTGATTATGTTGTGGGAGCTTTGTTGTCTGAAGAGGTGTGTAGGAAGTCTAATACAGAAACCTCCACATCGGAAGCAATGGTGGCTAGAGGTCGATCCACAGCAAAAGGGGAGAATTTGAGAGGAACATCCAGATCTAAGTCAAAAGGAAAAAAGGGTAAAGGAAAATGTTGGTATTGCAATAAATCTAGGCATCTCAAGAAAGATTGTTGGAAAAGGAAAGAAGAGAATGATGACTCCAAAAAGGAAGCAAATCCGGCTGAGACAAGTTCAGGTATGGTCGATGAGGTATTATCTGTTTGTGGTTTTTCACAACGTGATGAGGATTGGTTATTAGATTCTGGTGCTTCAAATCATATGTGTCCACATAGAAATTGGTTTTCTACTTACCAAGCTATTGATGGTGGTGTTGTTCTTGTGGGAAACAATGTTTCATGTAAGACTGTTGGGATTGGGAGCATTAAGATTAAAATGTTTGATGGTGTTGTAAAAACATTAACAGAGGTAAGACATGTACCAGAACTTAAAAGGAATTTAATTTCTTTAGGAGTTTTAGATTCTGGTGGTTATAAATTTTCTGGTCAAGGTGGAGTGTTGAAAGTATCCAAAGGAATTTTGGTGGTCATGAAGGCTACAAAAGTTGGAAACCTTTACAGGCTAAATGGGAATACTAAGATAAATGAAGCAGCGGTGGTATCTAAGGAAACAAATGATTCTACTCATTTATGGCATCAACGTTTGGGTCATATGAGTGAGAAAGGGCTTAAGGTACTGGTAAACCGTAAGTTACTTCCAAATTTAAAGCCTTTGAATTTGAATTTTTGCAAGCATTGTGTCTTTGGAAAGCAGTGTAGACAGAAGTTTAAATCAGGTAGTCATACAAGTAAGGGTGTTCTAGACTATATTCATTCAGATGTTTGGGGACCATCCCCTATAGTTTCTTTTGGAGGAGCTTCATATTTTGTGACATTTATAGATGATTACTCTAGAAAGGTGTGGGTCTATATTCTTAAGAGTAAAGCTGATGTGTTTGGTGTATTCAAGCAGTTTAGAGCTTTGGTTGAAAAGAATACTGGTAGATCAATCAAATGTTTAAGAACAAATAATGGAGGTGAGTTCACATCATTGGAGTTTGAAAATTATTGTAAGGAAGCTGGGATCGAAAGGCATAAAACCACAGTTTACACTCCTCAGCAAAATGGTGTTGCTGAACGCATGAACATGACTCTTCTAGAAAGAGTAAGGTGCATGCTTAGTAATGCCAAGTTGGAGCAAGAGTTGTGGGCAGAAGCAGTTAATACAACATGCTATCTGATAAATCGATCACCATCAATTGCAATAGATTGTAAGCTTCCTGAAGAGGTATGGATAGGTCATTCATGTAATTATTCAAATCTGAAATTTTTTGGTTGTGATGCATATGCTCTTATTTCAAAGGATCAATGTTCTAAATTAGACCCCAAATCTAAGAAATAATTTTTTGTTGGTTATGGTGATGGAATTAAGGGATATAGATTGTGGGATCCTACTACCCAAAAAAACATCATTAGTAGAGATGTAGTGTTTGATTAATCTTCTCTAATAAAATCAGACATTGTAGAAGTTGATTTGGAGCAGGAACAAGTACTTCAATATCAACAAGTTCAATTGGAAACTCAACCATCTACAAAAGATAGAGAGCAAGAAGAAGCTTCTGAAGATGAAGATGTAGATGTGAATGTAGGAAACATACAGGAAAATGTGGAAAGACCACAACCATCTCTAAGGAGATCTACACGAGTCAGAAATCCTCCTAAAAGGTATGATGATTGTGTTTCATATGTTGCTTTGATTTCTAATGATGGGGAACCAAGTTGTTATCAGGAAGCAATGGATGGCACTGAAAATGCTAAATGGAAAATAGCAATGAAAGAAGAAATCAATTCCTTGGAGAAGAATAAAACATGGAACTTGGTAGAACTTCCAAAGGGTAGGAAAGTTGTTGGTTGCAAATGGGTCTACAAACTGAAGAAGGGTGTTGATGATAAAAATGAAAGGTACAAGGCAAGACTGGTAGCAAAAGGATATTCTCAAAAGGAAGGTATCGATTTTCATGAAATTTTTTCACCAGTTGTTAAGCTTAATTCTATTCGGATTGTTTTAGCATTAGTTGCATTACTTGATCTTGAGTTGGAACAACTAGATGTTAAAACAACATTTTTACATGGAGATTTGGATGAGGAGATATATATGGAACAACCAGAAGGGTTTGTTCAAGATCGCAACAAGAAATTTGTTTGCAAACTCAAGAAGTCATTGTATGGCCTGAAGCAATCACCCAGGAAATGGTACAAGAAGTTTGATTCCTTCATGGTGAGCCAAAACTTCACAAGAAGTGAGTATGACCATTGTGTTTACTTTAAAAGTTTGGAAAATGGTTTATTCATTATCTTGGTGTTATATGTTGATGATATGCTTGTAACAAGCAAAAGCATGGTTGAAATTAATAAGTTGAAGGCTCAGTTGGCTAGGACATTTGATATGAAGGATCTAGGAGTAGCAAAACAAATTTTGGGCATTGAAATACATAGAGACAGGGAACATGGTAAGCTTTGGTTATCACAGAAGAAATATGTGGAGAAAATCCTCACAAGATTCGGTATGCAAAATGTGAAACCAGTAAATATCCCTTTAGCTTCCCATTTTAAGCTTTCTTCAAGTTTATGTCCTAGTAATAATGAAGAAAAGGATTATATGTCTCGTGTACCATATGCTAATGTAGTAGGAAGTTTAATGTATGCGATGGTATGTACGAGACCAGATATTTCACATGCAGTTGGTGTTGTCAGTAGATACATGGAAAATCCAGGAAAAGAGCATTGGGCAGCAGTGAAATGGGTGCTTCGGTATCTTAGAGGCACAAGTGATTATTGTATCACCTATAATGGTTGTAGTGATTCAGTATGTGGTTATGTTGATTCAGATTTTGTAGGTGATTTGGACAAAAGGAGATCCACTTCGGGTTATGTCTTTACTCTTGCAGGTGGAGCTATTAGTTGGATGTCAAAGCTTCAAGAAACAGTTGCTTTATCCACAACTGAGGCAGAGTATATGGCTGTCTCACATGCATGTAAAGAGGCAATTTGGTTGAAGGGTCTTTTGGGTGAGCTTGGAAAAGTGCAGGACAAAGTGATTATATTTTGTGATAGTCAAAGTGCTATCCATTTGGCCAAAAATCCAGCTTATCACAAAAGGACCAAGCATATTGAAATTAAGTACCATTTTGTAAGACAGGTTATTGATGGAGGTGGAGTAACTCTTGAAAAGGTTCATACACCTAAAAACTGTGCAGATATGTTTACTAAACCAGTACTGGTAGAGAAGTTGAAATGGAGTGTGGCTTCTCTTGGTTTGCAAAAGGGGTGATGCATGGGCTTGGGCAAGTATTATGTAAATTGTTGTCAAGGTGGAGATTGTTGGATTGTGACAACATGAAAAAGATTGTGAAAATCAATCACAACAAGGAAAAAATAAGATTGTTAAAACAATAAAACAATCTTTCTCTTATTTTAGAAAAAGAACAGTTTTTTGCTTTCAAAAGAAAGATTTCAATTATCTTTGAAAGAATAAATCTGTTTTTTATTCTATGTTGAGAGATTCATTGTTATCTTCAAGAGGTTTTAAATATTTGTTCTCTTGAAGAAAAATAAAAAAGTGAATTGTACAACAATTTTGCTGCAGCTGTGAAGATTGCAGATGTAATTGTTTTTTCTCTGAGCAATAAGATTACCAATACTTGCCCCGTGGATGTTTCCTTGGCAAATTGTCAACGTTTTACCACGTAAATCTGTGTATTTTCATTTGTTTTGTTATTCTTCTTTATTTTTCTCGTTACTTCCTTGCATCTAATTTGTGCTGTAAATTTAGTATCTCTGGGTTAAAGCTTCCACATTTATAACAGTCAGGAGTCATTAGTTTTGCAGAATTCAAAAAGCATTTACAGATTTCAGTTGAAAGGAATGCTTGTAGCTACCGATCACTCTAAATATTGGGGTTAAGTTATTAATTCTTTTATGTGCAATTCAAATCTCATATAAACGTCTGACAGGTCAGTTGACCATAACATATCGGTAATCTAAAGTCGTTTCACATCAATCCGTGATGCAGTGAACGATCCGTCTAGTTGAACTAGAATTGTGGAATACTTATATTTCCTGTCTTTATGAACTACCATTCAATTTCCCTGCAATTGCACACCCCTGAACTATTCGTTCTCAAAGACTTTTTGAGTGGGAGAAATTTCAGCACTATTGAATAAAATGGTATTCGAAATTTCTATCACGTTAAGAAATTTCATATGATGATGCATTGCAGTTTGGCCAGGATTATTCAAACTTCGACTTTTCTCCTTAAGAGTGTTGGATGCTAATATGGAAATTACAATTTTTGGGACATGTCTGGTCAAGTGATTGCATGAATTGGATAGTCTAAGGGGAGACTAGACCTCATGACCTCTTGTCTACAAAAAAATATTTTAGCCAGTCAAACTAGACCCCTTGTCTCATAATTTACAAATAGATAGTAATAGTTAGTTTTACATATTATTATATTTAAATATTAAATCAAATAGTCAAAGATGATTTTATATTTTAGTCATATTTAAAAATTATTTTTGACTATTAATTATTTGTATATAGAAGATCTAAACTTATTTATAATTGACTGAATAATAGTGATGAATAAAGTCTATCACTTATTTATTGTGAAATAGATTTTAGAGACTTTGTAATTTTATAGTTCTTTGTTTCTAATTAAATATTACACTCTTCAATAGTCAATAGATATCTATTATCTTATCTCTAAGTCTATAATTGATTGAGTAATAGTGATGCATAAAGTCTATCATCTATTTATTGTGAAATAGATTTTTACAGACTTTGTATTTTTATAGTTTTTTGTTTCTATTTAAATATCACACTCTTCAATAGTCAATAGATATCTTATATCTTATCTCTATTAAAAATAGTAAATGATTTTTTTTGCTTTTATTAATCATAATTTACATTTGATCATTTTAAAATACTATTTTTAACTCTACTTTCATAACAAAAAAAATTCACAACCTCATATTTATAAAAACTAGCAATTGCACCTTAGTGTGCAATGTGTACGCCGAAGAAGTGTGGAAAGTCAATTAAGATAAATTTTGATCTATTTTTGTAATATATAAAACTATTTTAATCATTTTATGTAATTAATAGTTTTATTTTGAAATATAATATATAATAATAGGTATAATTAAAACAAGTTCAAGTATTATTACCAAAGTTATAGGCCAAAAACAAGTTGGATGTTGGGGGGTGAGGAGGCATCAAGTCTGAAGGGCGAAGCTAGGGAACACTGGGTGGATGAGGTGATTCGTGAAAATCCCAAAGCATCACTGCCGTAGGCAGGCAACCACATCCCATAATGGGTGTTCTCCAAGGGAAGATGGGTTGATCGCTACCATAAGCACTTTCGACAACAACCAATAGAGGATTAGGCGGTTCATTGTCCTGCTCGTGTGTGACATGATACCCATTTAGATGCATCAAGGGATGAATGGCATGACGATGGTGTTTGGAAGGATTCGCTGCCTTGACTTTGTCCTTCTAGGATTCAGAGAACTCCAATTTGGAGGAAAAAGGAAAGATTTTGTAATGAAGGAATAAAACCCTTTGAGGGGAAGCCGAATTCTAAGTTTGAACATGGACTAAACCCTAAAATAATAAAGGAAAATAAAATTTCATTGATTGATGTGTCACAAGAAATAAAATATGATCCATAAATTCTGAGGGGTTTCACTCTAATATGTCATTTTATCGGGGGCACTCCCAGTAGGGTAGTGATTAGGGAATCGATAAAGGTGAATTGGAAGACTAAGGTATTACTCAATTTTTTGCCAAAGAATTTTTTTGTGGTGGTTTTTGTAGATGAAGAAACAATGAAAAGAGTCACGAAAGGCAGAGTGTGGCACATGGGAAATTTCCCGCTATACATGCAACCCTGGGAAAAAAAATTGATCCCACCAGGTTAAAACCGTATGACCAACCAATTTGGATTCGCCTATACAATATTTCATTTAAGTATTGGAATGGAGAATGCTTGGAAAAAATTGGACGATCGTTGGGGACTCTGTTAGACATTGATATGGAGATTATAGATGGAGACTTATACAAATATGCAAGGCTAAAGATTGCTACAATCAACACTGTATCTCGGTCAATTAAGTTACAGGTGGAAGGAGAAATCTGGAATCAGGAAGTCAAAGTGGAAGAGGACAAATGGTTCTGCCTCAAATGTGGCTCACGGATGCACAATGATATGACATGCAATATTGTGCAAGGGAAGAAGGAGTCCAGGAAAGTGGAGAAGGAAAGGAAAAGAGTGGCTAATGAAATGCAAATTGTTCCATATGTAACAAGTGTGTTTGCCTTGGGTTCAAAGGCTTCAAACGAAAAGGAATATGTGGGGCTGTGTTCGGAACAAGGTGATATCAAGGAGTTCACGATGGACCGACTCCTTGAAGAAGAGGTCATTACGGGCAATCAGGACAAAGCTAAGATGGAAAACTCGGCTCCTTCTTTAGATTCACACATAGAGCTGGAACTTGAGGATGAGCTAGACATTATAGATGAAAGAAGAATAACTCAAACTCTGATCTTGTATTTGGGTATGGGTAAATTTGGCAAACAAGGGAAATCCAAAGGAAGAAAATTATTTAAGCAATTGAACGAAGAGGAGGCAGCCATCATGAAATATCCTAGAATCAAGGAATTCTTAAGTACCAAGGGAGGGATGGCCTCCCTTAGGAAGCAATGAAGCTGACTACATGGAATGTCAGGGGTCTAATGGCCCCTGACAAATGATGCCTAGTTAGGCATCATCTTCAGTCTTGTTCAAGCGACATAATTATTTTGCAAGAAACTAAGTTGTCACAAACAGAGGCGGGCATTTTTTTAAAATATATTAGATCATGGACTAGTCACTTTCAAGAATCGGTTGGAGCATCTGGGGGTATAGGGATGATCTAGAAGGAATCTAAAGTTTTGATGAAAGTTCAGTGTTCACAAATGAACTGGTTAGGGGTGGAAATATTTAGTATGAGTCTAAATCTTATGTATTCAAGATCATTAACATCTATGGCCCTATTGGAACAAAGGAGAAAGTTAAGATTTGGACGGAGGTTATGGGCTTCATTAAGTGTCACATGAATTCAAACCTCATCATTGGAGGTGATTTCAACATTGTCCTGGATATGTTTGAAAAAAGTGGAGGGATAAGGTCAAAATCCCAAGTCATGATAGATTTTAGAAGGTTCATTGCAAAATTCAGGATTGGATGATTGTCAAACCTCGAATGGAGTTTTCACATGGACCAATAGGCACAAGGATTTTACGGCAATCTCGGAAAGGCTAAACAGATTCTTGATCTCTCCTAGGTGGTGCAATTTTTGCTCCATCATTGAAGCCCATATCCTGCCAATATCCATTTTGGATCATTTTCCTGTCAAACTTAATCTCAGTAGAGGATCGAAATTACCAAAGTCATCATTCAGGTTCATGAATATGTGGTGGCATGATGAAAGGATTTTGAGCTTGTTAGAAAAATGGTGGAAGGAGTTTCGAGTTGGGGGTTCATTTAGTTTCAAATTCGCAAAAAGACTGCAGTATCTGAAACAAAGACTTAAAGAATGGAATAGGGATAAATTCATGAATATATTCTTAGAAAAGGTAAGGGTTGAAGGTGAATTGCAAGCACTAAATGAGAAGGTGATAAGAGATGGAATGAGAAATGAGGAATTCCTATGAGAGAAGGATCTAAAGTATGAACTTTCTGAGTTACTCAAGAGGGAAGAAATCTTTTGGAGGGACAAATCAAGAGAAGTTTGGCAATAAAAATGGGTATTGGCAGAGCCTTTGGTTATTCGTACCTTCATTGGTGATTTGGCATATATGGAAAGAAAGGAAAAGGAGAATTTTCAGAGGTGAAGCACTTGCTAATAATAGACTAATAGAAAGGTTGAAGGAGGCAATTATCGAGGTGGCTAACAACAGGACAAGGTTGAGTGCTCATTCTAAATTCATGAAGTGGGACGAAGAGATTCATAAAGAATGGAATAAAATAAAAAGGCCGAAGGTGTGTCTACCCATGATTGTCAAGGTTGATAGAAAAACCATATATTAGAGGGGGCTAGTGGATCTCCCTTGGAAATTAAACTTTGATGGGGCAGTTAAGGGGAACCCCGGCGCTGCGGGAGCCAGATGTATCATTAGAGACCAAGTGGGGCAATGCGTTTAGGAAGCCTCAAAAAAATTAGGGGTGTGTACTAACAATGTTATGGAGCTAGAGGCACTTTTGTTGGGCCTTCAAATTTGCATCAATAAGGGGATTATGTCGATAGAGATTGAGGGTGATTCAATGGTTTGCATCCAAGCTATAATCAACAATCGGTCCCCAAGTTGGCAGCTTGATTGTTGGGTTACCCAGATCAAGGTACTTTTGGGAAAATTGGAGAATTTCAAGATTGGTCACGCATTTAGAGAAGCTAATAAAGCTACAGATTGTCTGGTGAATGCTAGTGTAAGGCAAGTGGATGGGGTTATCATTTATTCCAAGGAAGAATGTTGGATTGGACTCAAGGATATAGTGGTCAAAGACAAGGAAAATATGTAATAGCAATCCCAAAGGGGATGCGGGGTTGTACCGTGTCATGTTTGGAATTTCAGTGGCAGGATAGATTATTTGTTTGTCCTTAGTAAGTGGTACCTTGATTTGCTTGGCAGTTGAGTTGACTACTCTACTTCACTAACGCATTCAATTGAAATCGGATGTAACTCTTTTCCCGTGAGGCTTGCTTCGGCTATGGTTGGTGGGTACATTTTTTCGTAGCCTGGTATCATGGCTGCTTGGGCCGTCGGGTACTACCTTGGTCATTTGGATTTTTCTAGAAAGTTTGGCTATATTTGGTATGCATGGAACATTATTTGGTGCACTAATTGTGGTCGACTAATAGTGGTGTTCTAGTTTGGAGTGGCATGTGTATGTGCTAAGGAG
Source organism: Sequoia sempervirens (assembly GCA_007258455.2). Classification (NCBI taxonomy): domain Eukaryota; kingdom Viridiplantae; phylum Streptophyta; class Pinopsida; order Cupressales; family Cupressaceae; genus Sequoia; species Sequoia sempervirens. The sequence continues at coordinate 578,492,952 of VDFB02105785.1, forward strand.
TCCCTTGCGGCTCAGTACAGTCGACTCTTTGTAATCCAGAATAGAGATCTGCATAATGTAATTGTGGAAATTATCTCAAGGGTGTTAAACATGAATCAACACTGGTGTGATGGAAAAATTTATGAGACTATTATTGGTGCTCTTGTGGACATTAGTGAATCGAGGCAATGGGTGTCTATGCGGCTAAATAGGATTGTGGTTGGCCTGAATGTTCTTGCAATAGCAAATGCCACCATGGAGATGAGACCGAATGGTTGGGTCAGCTTCCTGCATACGGTTTTTGATCCTGCATTGGTATTGGAGGAGGGCGCGGTGGGTGACGAGGTTGCGGCTATGGTGAAATTTATGGCTGATGCTTGGGAAGTTTTCCGAACTGGGGTGAAAAATGAGAATATGGAGGCTTTCTCCCAGTTTTTGGCTTCTAATTGTTCTTGGCTCAGCGAAGGGAGTCTTAGGCGGATATTTGCGCTAGGTAGTCACTTAGCTATCATTTATCAGTGTTTGGTGGTTTAGGAGTTTGGGGTGGTCTGTAGCAACTTGAGGGCGGTTATACTAGTTGATGGGATGTTTTTTCTTGGCTATAATAGGCCAGTTTTTGGTGCTTTTATTGTTAGGGGTTGTCTATTGTGGTTGTGGGTGGTTTTTTTAGTAGTTAGTGGTTTTACTGTGTAGCCTATTGGTTGTTGTATTTTTGTCTAGAATGTATTTGGGAGCTACCCCCTATTTTGGTAGCACTTATCTATATATAAAAAAAGGTATAATTAAATTATTTATAATTAAAACATAGTCCACATTTCATATAATAATTTAAAAAATTAGTAATGATATAAATAAAATCAATATAAATAAATAAAAGTTAATTTAAAAAATTATTAATGAAAATAAAATCAATATAATTTTTTTTTTTAAAGTTTTAAACTTTTAAACTTTTAACTTAAAAAAAAAAAAACTTTTTAACTTTTAGCCTTTTAAAAAAAACTTTTAAAGTTTTAAAATGATGAATGGCTAAGATTTGTTTATGGTCAGCAAATTGATACCAACCATTGATCGGGCAAAATTAGTTTTGTCTTCTAGAAATAGTCTTGTTCAAATAGGATATGCCTTTAGCATAAATTATAACATATAAAAAGAAGCTTTATTTGAACATGTAAAGAAGATTGCTTCATAAAAGCAAAGTTGTTAAGACCAAGAAAAAAAAAATGAATATGAATAATTAAATATAGATGCACAACCTTAACATATATATTGGTTTACCATGCTATTAAACATAATTCCAATAGAATTCCTTCTAGATAGTATTTATACAAGATATTTGGCTAGGATCATGGAGAAAAATATGACATTTAAAAAAAGATAAAAGCTTAAACACATTTGACTATTCCTCCTTTATAAAGACATAATTTTAAATTTTAAATAAGTATGGATGAAATTGTAAGGATGTAGTTAACTAGCATGTATGGTATTGAATGTTCATTCTCATTAAATTTGTAATAAAAAAAAAGATTTGTACATTGTCTACATGATTATTTCCTCCAAATTTTATAAAAGTGTGTTGTTAAGGTTGTATTTTTGTTGATTTATCAAGTTCTTATTTGTTAGACTTATAAAATTGAATTCATGTCAGAATGATGAAAGAATAATTAATAGTATATAAATTTTTAAGGAATAAATTATAGAATGATAAAAGAATAATTTAATTAAAAAAAAATGGTGAAATACATTATGCCTGTATATTATAATAATTTAAATAGTTGATTACAAAATTGCCAAACATGGTAGTGAAAAGTATCTACAAAATTTTGCATAGCAATGTTTATCTACCACTCATATGGGCCTAATACAACTATAAAAGCATAGTAAATATCACACATATTTGCTACTATGCCCCCATATGATCTCCCCATATTGACTCTGAGCATATTCAACCTTTTACAAAAAATTGATTGAAGCATTACATGAAGTAATATATGATGATATCTAGAATCTATTTACAAACCCTACTTGACTGCCATAAGTATTAGAATGAACTAGACTTAATACCACCCCTACAAGGGAAAAAAATTGAGTTATCATCTTGTACACCTTGAGAAGGAAACTGTGTTCACTTGCTGCTACTCCTTGTGTATGAACTATAATATTAATATTAGGTACTTGAGGAACCAGTCTGTTACTCCTATGAATTAGTGGACCACTTGAAACATGCAACCCTTGAATACAATCATGAAGTTTGAGGAAAGAAATATCCTGATATTTCCTTTTAAACTTATCTTCTTCCTCCCAATGGAACTCATAATGATATTTGTTGAGTGCTTGGGTTAGAAAGGAAGAAGAGTCATGCATGTTTTGCATAATGAATCCTTGTAATGCCTCTACATACCTTTTCTTATTATGAAGAAAATTACAAGGAAACAAACCTCCAACAAAGTCATCTCCTAAATTGAAGTCATCCTATTGCACTCCTCTCAGCAAGGCATCATCCTCCAAGTAGCGACTAACAACAACCTTGTTTGCTATCACTTTTAAAGTATTGTAACTTTGCACCAAATCCAAAATGTTAGAAAAGAAGACATAGAGGATATTTGTTGGGAAGATGAATCATTGGGAGTCTGTGGGAATAATTTCTTCACTAATAATTATTTTGATACAGCTCAAAACTGACAAACAGTTCACTTTGAACATTGATTGCAATTGGTCCCTTTTGACGCAGCTGGAGAATGGTTCCTCCCATGGTCGTACCACCACTGGAACTCTATAGTTGCACATGCAAAACTCCATTATCTTGTAGTCTGATAGGGGTGATCCCACAAAGCTGGTTTACAATTTCTAGGAGATACTGATTTTTGTTGAAATCACATATTTTTTAGAAAATATAATGATTTAAGCCTTAAAAAAATCTATTTAAAGCATTCCAATTGAAGAGGGTTTGATTAAACTACCTTAGATCAAAACCCCTTGTATAGAACACCACTAGTTTTAAACCATACCTATAATGGAGTCTCCTTTACACCTATCAAAATGTTGATAAAAAACCACTTTTGATTTACCTTTTGGGGGATCAAATGAATTCATTTAAAATATATTTTTTGTATGTATGTAGTCCTTATTATAAGCTTCCCAAAAAACATAATTTTAAATAAATTTAATTTAATTATTATATTTATTTTTCTTGTGAATGTAGGTTTTTCACTAAAAATCAAGCTCTATGTTCTACACATGTGGAAAAATAGAGATTATCAAAAAAAAATTGAAAAATATGAGTGCACCAGATATTGAAGTCCTTGATCCAACAAAAAAAAAATGAATTGCAATACATACAAAAAATTATGTGTTATATAGTCTGCCTATTTCTCAACTATAATTGGTTTGACTTCAAAACTTGATTAAGGAAAAAATATTCAATAAAACACTATCCAACCAATTGGAAGCACTAGATATCATAGTTACAAATCTAAATTAAAAAAAAAAAAGAATTTCATCCTTCATGGAAAAAAAATTATGTGTTATACAATAAGCGTCACTCCTTAAAAATGGTGTTTACAAAAAAAAAAAAAAAAACTATTTTTCAAAGTAGATGGAAAAAGAAGTGCAATCTGATTCCAAAAAAAATGAAAAAAATATATTTAGAATCTACAGACAAAATGTCACAAATCACTAGTTTTCATCATCTTCAAATTCCTCATGGTTTAGCAACTACAGGTGCTCGAAAGTGAATATTTAGTTAGAAAAAATCAGTTCAGTGTCGAGTTTGGCCAAAAATTGTAAGCCAATATTGTGGGATCACCCATGGCTAAGATCATCTTGATGTTTGTTGAAATGATTAGCCACTTGGTAATTTACTTTTAAAAGTAATTCATCCATAAAATTTATGAATTTAAAATTTGAACAATCAGGCTTTAGACCCCTTGGATGAATTAACTTAAGATAAAGAAATACAATATCTTCTATTACTTCTCTTAATTATGCTAATTCTTGAATATTGTTAATATTTTCTTGGAAAAAATTCCTTCTTATCACACCCCATGTTAGCTAGTCGATCTGCAAGAGCATTGCCCTCTCGATAGGTATGAGAGATCTGAAGGTCTTCAAATTCTTCTAATAGTTTCCAAACAATTTGTTACACATACCTCATGGACCAATTGAAACAAGCTCTCTCTTTGCAAGCATTAATCACTATTAGAGAATCACCTTCTATATGAAGTGCTTTGATATGGAGTTGTTTTGCGAGAAGAAAACCATGAAGTAAAGCCATTGATTTTGCCATATTATTTATGCCTAGTGGTAGAATTATTGATTCGGTTGCTTTAACAATACCTCTTGTATCCCAAATGCAAACACCTGCTCCTAAAGTGCCAAGATTTCCTCTAGATGCTCTGTTAAAGTTCAATTTATAGAAGCCTTCTGATGGTGGGAGCCATCTTATTGTTTTCCTGTCTACTTTCACATTGTGAGGTTGTTTCAAGCTTCCTTTAAAAGGAAGAATTATATGGTTCCACTTCTTTAATATGAAATTATCCCATGATGAGAACACTACCCCCACATTCTTATGATCTTGAATCTAGATATTTACTACCTCTAAAACTGGCTTTTCAATCAAAGCATCAACAGATTGGGTATTCACCGGAGTTTTTAAAAAAAGTGTTTATTCCTTTCCCACCATATGTTCCATACAACCAAAGTTGGGATAGCTTGCCAAATACATGAAAAAAAGGAGGTTTTGTATAGTATAGGCCAAGCAAAGAAAAGTTCCCAAATGAAATTTGGCAATGGAGCATAATAGTTCATTTTATCCAAAACAAAAAGCTAACAGGATTGAGCAAAAGGACACTGCAAAAACAAATGATCATGATCCTCAAGAGTTTGGTTACATAAGACACAATTAAAAGGTTCCGCAATACCTAATTTGACCAACTGATCACTTGTCAAAGCTCTCTTTCTCATCACTAACCAAGCAAAACTACCTACTTTTAGTAGTACCACCTTGTTCCAATAGAATGAGAATGCCCTCTGAGGTTGAGTGGAGTCTTCCCTACTGAGAATTTCCTTGTACCCCTTCTTGATTGAATAAGATCCCTTTTTGGATGGAGCCCATATTACCAGATCAGCTTTCCCTGATAAGAATATTATTTTGTTGTTCATGATTTGTGTCAATAAGTTTGTTGATTTTTTGGTACTTGCTCCAAAGAAAAATCTTTTCAAACCACTCTCCCTGATGGAGACTCAACTGATTTGACATAATCTATTAGCCTTGTTCCCCACATTTGAGAAAACAACGGGATTGATGATTTCAACTCTTGACAAGTTCATAAAGGTGGATGCCCATTCCAAGAATCACTCCAAAAGTTAACTTCATATCCATTATTGACCTCCCATGAAATATATGATGTAACCACCTTTCTACATGAGATCATGAAATTCCACATGGTTGACCTTTGGGGAGGATCAGAAATTGTGAAAATTCTCTTAGGATCTTGGCTATCAAGATATTTTTCCCTCATCAAGGAGCATCATTTTGACTCTGATTTGGTATACATTTTCCAAATGAGTTTCCCACCAAAAGCCTAATTATGTTTCGGTATATCTTGCAAGCTGCCTACTCATCCTTTTTTTTTTTTTGACACCATACTGTCTAATGATATTAAAGGGATTTTTTTAGAGTCGTTCATATTCCCTCTCCAAAGGAATTTTCTTATAATTTTCTAGATTTGGTCAACTACTATACTGGGAGCCCTTAAAACTAAAATGAAGTAATTAGGTATTGTAGAAAGAATAGATTTTATTAATAGAATTCAGCCTAAAAAAGAAAGCCACCTAGCTTTCCATGCACAAATTCTCTACTTTATTCTCTTAATAACCTTAGACCAATAAACTGGTTTATTGGTACCCATGAAAAATGGAATACTTAAATACTTGCAAGGAAGATCCACTACTTGGAAACCCACTATTCTGATAATTTTCCTTTTTATGGCAGCTTTAGTGTTGAACACATAGATTTTTTATTTTTTAGCATTAATTCTTTGCCATGACACCTATGATTATTTATCCAAGACATCTTTTATTTTCTTAGCTTTTGAGATAGTTTCTTTACCATATAATAAGGTGTTGTCTGCAAATAAATTATGGGTAACTAACACATCTTTTTGAGGGATAAGAATTCCTTGCCATAAGCTCTTAGAATGCTTCTCTTTTATAACCCTACTCAATGCATCTACCATGATCATAAAAAGAAAGGATGGCAATGGATCACCTTGTCTTACACCTTGAGTTTCCTTAAATAATCCACAAGGGGAACCATTGATTATCACAAAAAAATGTGCATCTGACAGGCATGACAATATCCACTTGCACCATTTCTTGGAGAAACCAAACTTGTCCAATACCTTGATAAGAAAATCCCAGTCCACCTTGTCATAAGCTTTCATCATGTCTAATTTTATAATAAAATATGGAAACTAGTTTGATTTAATAGAGTGAAGTACTTCATGTGCTACTAGTGCCCCTTTTATGGTCTCTCTTCCCAGAACAAAGCCTCCTTGTTCTTGAGATATGATTTTTGGAATAAGAGATTGTAATCTTAAATAAATCACCTTTATGAAGATCTTGTAGACTATATTACAGAGTGCAATGGGCCTGAAGTCTACAAATGCTTTAGGCTCATTTACTTTTGGAAGCACAGCAATATTTGTGACATTGAAGTGCTTCAACATTGTACCTGATTTGTGTGATTCCTCCAGAGCCAAGAGTAGATCAGAACCCAACACATCCCAAAAATTTTGATAAAATAATGTCGTGAACCCATCCAAACCTAGAGCTTTATCTAGCGGCATTGAAAAAACCACTTTCCTTATTTCTTCTAGTGTAAATGATTTGAGCAAAGCTTCATTATCATTTTGGGAAATAAGGTTTGGCACTACAAAAAGTAAATCTTGTTCTTCTTGATTTCCCTAACCAAAAGGCTTGTGAGGTACGAGAATATCCATGAAGAATTTTACTTCCTCATTTTGAATTTCTTTTGCATTATTGATTTGGTTTCCTAAGCTTATCTCTTGTATTGAAAAAAGAAAAATTGAAGCTCTTTTTCTGCTGAGCAGAAGTGAGAAAAGATTTAGTATTGTGATCTCCCTCTTTCAACCATAATTCTCGTGATTCTTGCTAGCAATACACTTCTTCTCGTTTACCCAATTTTTTCCCAAAACTGTTGAAGATCCTTTTGTTTGACACAAGTATAGAATCCATTCCATTCCGAATAATGTGTTCATGTATGTCTGCCAACTATTTAGCTACCTCTTCCTTTTAAGCAACAATATTTTTGAAGGTGCTTACATTCCAATTCTTTATTTTCCCCTTAACATATTGCAATTTTTTGAAGAACTAAAACATTTTTGTTCCATTCTAGATTGGAGCACTTACCCACCACTGTCTTAGCAAAGGCAAAAATAAAGGATGTATGAGCCATATCTTCTCAAACTTGAAAGAAGGTTTATGAGATGGAATCTATGTTGGCCTTTTTATAGTTAGTATTATGGAATAATGATTGGATCCAATAAATGGAAGGATTTGGGAAGCCAAATTAGAAGATGCGTAGGCCCATTCTTGAGAAACGAGGAACCTATCTATTCTTACTACAATCTGACAGAAGTCTCTTCGTTGATTTGTCCAAGTAAATCTCCCTTTCTCTGGAAGAATATCCCTAAATGCATTATCTATAATGAAGCACCCAAAATCCATCATTGTTTTTTACAATGGGAAAATTCCTCCTTGCTTTTCATTCAAAGAGACAATTGCATTAAAATCCCCTACAGTGATGATCTTTTGATTTCCCAAACTTTGAGTTAGAGTTGTCAGAGTATCCCATAACTACTTTTTATCCTATGTAGTTTTTGGGCCATAAACAGTGATAAGCTTGAACTGAAGGTCAAAACTCTGTACATTCATAAGCTGCCAATTATTATCAAAATTTAAGATATCCACTATGACTTTCCTTGGGTTCCATAAAGAAATTAGACCTCCTGAGACCCCTTGGGTGGGTACTACAACAACTTTCCACTTGTTCCATTTGAAGACAGTTGATTCAAAAACTTCCTTTGATAATTTAGATTCTTGAATTAGGAAAATGTCTACCCCACTAGCATCAATCTGGTACTTGTTACATCTAAAATTTGGATTGAAAAAAAATCAATTATATATTTAATTGATGAAATGTGTATGTTCATGTCAATTTACATTTAATATAGCATTATTTTTGGCATGGTGGTTTAATAAAATTGCATATTAACAAATGACATGTTTTTACAAAATTGAGCTTATTTTTTGGATATTATTATTCATCCATCTACACACAATTTCACACTCCATGTCCATATGTTATTCATATTTGCATGTATTTCTAGATATCTCTTATTTATTATGGTCTTTATTGCACCCATTTAGTACATTTATTATCCTCCTTGATTTTAGCATCCTTGCATCTCAATCAATCCAATGGATCTGAAATTAAAAATAATATTGTAGATAGCTAGTGTGCACTATTTTATAGCCTAAAGTTGAATAAACATGCATTTACATAATTTATTATTACATCATAATATTTAAGAGTATTTGATTGCATTAATTTGATATCATCATATTTAAATAAAGAAATCATTCACATTGATAATAGAAACATGCTAGGAGCATTTTGATTGATACATTAAAATGAAGCAAAACAAGTATAATAATTTTAAAATCATCTACATGTTTGAATATTATTGTCATTAATTCTATGTACAACCATATATATTGTATGTTTGGAATTGACCTAGGAGAACATCTACCATGGTGATTTAGAAACCCTCTTGAAAAATCTATTCTTAAATTCTACCACTTCTTAGTTTTGAATAAAAAACAATAAATTGTATGAACTGGGAAGTGTAAGTGTGTACTATGTACCATTTGAAGTATGTGATTGGGCCCACATGTAAAAAAGTGACCCAAACTCCCTAGCTCACCATAAAGTACAAATATTTTCGTAAATTCAAGGTGAAATACAAATAGAAGACATATGTATTTTAGTTTCATAGCAAAATTTAAATCTAAAACTATCTTTCTTTCTCACATTTAATTATTATAACGTTAAAAAAATTTCTTTTTTATTTCTTAATCTTCAAAAAAATTATATAGATTAGTTTGATATAATGCTTACATTAATTAATCTAAATAATAGATTTAGTTTAGAAAAATAATATTTTTATCCTTAAGAATATCTAAAAATTATAATTATTAGACAAAGAAAATTTAATATTAATATCAATTAAATACTAAAGTATTAAAATAATTATTTAAAGCCTAAGCTCAAATAATTTTTTTAATTTATGATGGAAAAATTACTTAACTTAGGTTAATTGAATAAGATAACAAATAAATAATTAGTTTAGATAAATAAATTGAGATTGAGAATAATAAGTATTTAATTGAATATAAAATTAAATTTATTTAAATTGAATATTTAGTTAAATGATTAATCATGGAAATACAGTGTAATAGATTCTAGAAATTGATCTATTATGATCCTAGATTTCTAGGACTTGTTTACATGAATTTCTTAGATTATATAAATTGATTATGTTATTGTATGGGTTAGATTTACATCTAAGAATATAATCATTATGAGAAAAAAATTATTTGGCAATAGATTGAAATTGTAAAGTTTATAGATATAAAATTGGTAGAAGATTGATCATTAGATTTCATTCACTTTGATATTTTATATCAAACATTTGTAATGAATGGTGGTTCTTAGGAACACCTCTAGGGAGTATGATGAATTGTAAGGATATTGTTTTCCAGTCATACCTCTAGCTAGATTAATTTAATGATGATTAATCAAGACTGATGACATTATGAGAGCATGCCATGAACCTTGGATTATGTGATTTGATAATACTAGATTTTTTTTATTCTATATAAAAAAATTAAACTCAAGATATGTTCAATAAGAATTCCCTAAGCTATCCAAGATTATTTTGAATTGATTGAATTAATTCCCATAAATATAAAACATATTACATAAATTAACACAAGCATGCACTAGGTAAACTCAGTATAACATGTGAAATGGTCAATAATAATTCAATTTATAATTTTAATTTTAAAATTATAAGGTTTGGAGTGTTATTATAAAATTGTATTGAGTCAGGTATGCATGCATGGATTTGATCTATACTATCAAGTGGTAATATAGAAATTAATACCAATCTTCTAAGAATGAGTGATGATAAAATTGGGATATGGATATGTTGTGAACCTAATTAAAGTTAGAATATTCTATTTGTAAGATAATTATCATATTTAGGATACTTTATTCAAAGTGTTCCCAAGAAATACGGGAAAATGATTTATATTTTTCATCATTATATTTTCCCCCCACCTTGATGTGTATGAAAAATACTTAGTGGATGGATGAAAAAGAAAAATAATAGCTAACATATGAATCAAATATATTATAGAGACTCAGAGGGTATAGATATGTGTAAATTGATAAAGAGTTCTTCACTTAGTTTTCTCGCAATGAGTACTCCATTAAAAATATGGAAAATATAAAATAGCATGTAATAGGTAACCATCTATCACATATTTCAAATAAGCACTAAACATGTACATTTCTTTTTAAAGAACTGTACTCAAAAAATTAGAAGCAAACAAGAGAAAGGTGAGAAATTTTAATTATTATAAGAAACTCGGCAATATTCAAACTACATATATAAATGTAAAGGAATGTGGAAAAGGATCTAATGAAGTGGAAAAATGTAAAAGGCTATGACCAATAAGATAAGGTGTTGAGGAACTTTGAATACATGAAGTAGGTCTACTTCTATAAATAAAATGACAAAATGGATTTAGCCAAATAGAATAGAGCACATAGGAATGACAATAATCCTATCTTTATAAAATAAAACAAAATATAATTTTAGTGGCATATATGGTCCATCTAATTGGTTGAATTTAAATAATTAAATTAATTGGAGGAGAAGGAAATATATAATCATGATAAGGTATATAAATATGGTAAAATATGGCACCATATGATAACTATCTAAGAACATAAGTAATATATAATTTTGAAAATATGTATAATAGGGGGCTATGAATGTTTCCCCTAATTAAGATACAAATGACAAGATAAGGATAGTCATAAATGTTTTATAAGTATCACATAGGAATAACCAAGTTGTAAAATATGTGAGCACAAAAAGGATCATAATATGTTATCGTAAGATGTAAAAAATTAAACATCATGAACATGTAATAATAAGCATGGAATCATAACAAGGAATACTTGAACACTAAACTTGTAAATATAGAACATAGCAAGCATTGGATCATACAAAATAACAAGGAATATATGAAAACCAAGGTGTTAAAAATGGTATATATGAGGAAATAGAAGGAAAATATATGTGAAAAATGAGTAGGCAAATGCATTGAAATCAGAGGTCAAAAGTGACTATTTTCTATAAAATCAAGAAAATTAAAACTTTAACAAGTAAGTCAAGATGCATGTGCTCAAATTTGAAGATGTGATAATCTAACAAGAAATTAGTGTTTAAAATATAGCTTGTAAAATACTAAAAATAATTACAATGATTGAGATTAAGAGTGTCAAATGTTGAGAGCACATAAAGTGGCCTAATTTTTATCACAAAAATATAACATAATTCTAGTTCTCCCCACTTTTTAGTTTCATTAATTATTTCATAAATCCCTTTGTTGAAAATTTAGCTGAGATCATCTTATGCTTTAAAAGGTAATGTAGCGTCAATAACACACCTACATGAGAAATGAAATATCATCAATTTGTATGTGATGATCATTGAAAGTATATTTGTGTGAAAAGCTATTATGAATATCCACATGTCTCACAAGAGATGCAAATTAATGATCATATTTAAACATGTCATGTTTAGAAAAGGATATCACATCAAAAGAATTTTTCTCTATTGAATCATTGTGACATTGTAGAAGGATTGTCATCATAATGTGCTCGCATGACAAGATGTATCATTCATAGCAATAGCATATTTGTAACGTTGTTGCTACTTAAATTGAAAGGTCTTAGGTTCAAGCATAGTACATCTTTGTCAAATCCATCTAATTTATATTTATATTTTGATTGATTTCCTACCTCAATTATTTTTCATGTATTGTCTACAATTTTTTTGTTATTGTGTGTATATAATCTCAAATACTATGTAATTCTACTCCCTAAATTATTAATTTTTCCTTTGTCTGCTCTATTATCTAGGATCCAGTATTTAGAAACACCTTTTAAATGTTCTCAATTCACTTGGGAACATGTTCTTTTCAATGATGGCCCAAAAAATGTATTAGATTTATAATCATTCCCATGATAGAAAAGAACAAGCATCAACTATATAAATTCTCCCAAGATGATTATGTAGATCTAGGCTTGTTTAAGTATTCCAATGTAAGTCTTCCTTTCATTCTCCTTCTCAAATGTGAATAATATTTCCTTGACGTTAGATGATGATAAATGAATGCAATCAAAATACTTTACATACAATGACATAATAATAAATCATGGAAAATGTGTTTATTGGCTCAAGGTAGAACAAAAATGGGTGATAGTTGACTAGAATTTGAATTTAAAAAATTACAAAACTAGGTTTTATATCTATGGGCATGGGATTGACTCTACACCCATGGAAAATATAAAATCCAAGTAGATCACAAATTTATGAGGACGTGTGCATGAATAGACTTAATAAATGCACAATTTGGGCAAATAGATTGGAATGCATATGTATATAGATGAGGTGGAGGATAAATGTGTAGGAATGTGTGTGAGTAATGGTATGGGAAATGAGCATTTTTTATGGTCTATCTCTCTAAGTTCACCCTAAGGGGATCATCCAATACATGTTTATGATTAGTTATGATGAATCAATATGGTGCTATCAAAGTAATGTGGTAGATCACCATTTTCACATCAGGTGTTTGTATTAGTTGTTAAACGTTATAGTTTTCTATAAAAGAAGATTGTGATGATTAACAAACATTTAACATTCAATTGCATTCAAGAAATGTATATATTTATATGCATCTTAAGTATCTTTGAAAATGATCGTTGACATTAATATATATAATTTACCTTTCAAATTGTATTCATCAACTACCATAGAAATAACTACCAAATAGACATAAACATGTGCAATGCTTAATTATTAAACTATATATATTTGTGCCTATTAATCATTTAATAACACCTTTAATTTTATTACAAATATTAATTGAAACATTATAAATAAATAAATAACTAATGGCATAAATATACTAATTTCACCATTACAATTTAAAGTTATCAAATATAACAATTAATAATAATTTTATATTTCATTCGTTTAAAACAATAAATGATTATTTAAATTCGGTAAATAATAAAGAAAAGTAAAATTGACGGACAATGTCCACCCATTAATTGTATAACATATACTTATCGAATTTTTAGCTTTACACTTCTTCTTCGCACTGCTTTCACGGAAAGAAACTCTCACAAATATCATGACTTCAGTTTCCTTCTGTGTTCATTTTGATATGCAATTTCACTGTAAACTAAAATTCTTTAGTAAAAGAAAACGTGTCTTTGAATGGATAAAGAAGGATGCCATAGCATAATAGTTAATTTGAAGTTTATGGATTTGATGTGTATTGATCTAAAAATATTTATAAAGTCAAAATTAGAAAATTCGAAATTGTGGAAATTTTTTATTTTTAGAAACAAAGTTGTTGGGGTCAGTGCAACAACTATAAATGATCAATAAATTAAAAATGACTAGACACCATTTAAAAATAGCATATATTTAAAGTCTAAGATTATCTCTAAATTAAACAAACAAGAGAAAAAAGTAAAATGACAAACAATGTCATCACCGAGATCTATGAGGAATTTCCCCTCTTTCTATGAGGACTTTACAGTTTTTCTTGGCAGCTTCACAGATCTATGAGAACTTTACCCTCTTTCTACGTTTCATATTCATAAGAAATTTCTTCCTTTAATAAAAATTCTTTGAAGCTGAGAAGAAGTTGCTTCGTCCTTTAATTAAGAGTAGTTGTGCTGAACGCATCAATTTTATACGGCTTTATGGATCGTTCCAGACAAGTGCAGCCAAATTGTATGGCATTAAACAAGGATTACAAATTTAGAATGTAGTTAACTGGTATGCATGGGTCATTAACCAAAACTAGAATAAGTTAAATGTGAAGAGAAGGGGTAGTTGTAGGTCAAATTCTTTCAGTACTGGTCATTATGTGATCATTCTTGCTGAGTTTGCAATACAGTTTGTTGTTGCTTTCACGGTGTGCAAATATGATGGTTGTGAAAGGTGGTGTTAACAGATGAGAGTTGGTTGGAATAACCACAATTTGATATCTTCTTGAAATTCAATTGCAATTATTCTCCTCCAAATGTAGATAGTAAATAAAGATCTTTAACAATTCAACCATATTCAATCCTGACTCTAAGCTCTTAGAAAGAAAATTGTAAGTTTAAGAAACTTCAACAATGATAATAGTCATTTGTATGCATATACATTTTTCTTAAAGTTTTACAATAAGGTTTTATTATTGTAATAGTGAAATATGCATGCTCATGTCAATCTTTATCTAGTTTAATATTTATTTGGGAGAATGGCTTAATGTAATTACATATTGACATATGATACACTCTTGTACAAAGCTAAGTCTATTTGTGCAGATCATTATTTGTCTATTTATACACATTCTCACGTGACCTATCCATATATTATCCAAATCTACATGTAATTCTATATAGCCCTAATTTATTGTGCTCATCATTGTACCAATCCTCCTACATTCACCAGAAATTTGAACATTAATTTTTTTAAATTTAAATTAAAAACTTAAAATCTATTTGCATAGTTTAATATTGCATCTTTGTATATAAAGGCATTCAATAATATTCATTTCATACTATCAAATGTCAATGAAAAATCATTTACATTTATGAAGGAAGCATGTAAGGAGCACTTCCATTAACACACTAAAATAAATAAAAATTCATGTAATCGTCTTAGAAGAACCTACATGTTCAAAAATTGTTATCCTTGATTATTCCAATGACCATAAAATTAATCTTTTTGAAGGGTTGATGAAGGAAATCTAATATTATAGTGGTCTAGAAACCCTCTAAAGATATTTTGGATACCACCAATAATCATACTACAGTAAATAATAGTGAATCAAATGAACTACGAAGTGAAAGTATGCATTATACACCAAATAAAATATATAGCCAAAGATTAGACCCTTATCTATAGAAGTATCCTAGACTCACAATCTTGACATCCACAAAGTAAATAGATTATTCTAGACTTGAGATGAAATATGGATAAAAACTTAACATTTTTAATCTAGATTTATATAAATTTGAATATCATATTAAAATTTAAGTCTAAAACTAAATATCTTTCTCCTTCACATTTAATTTTTGTAATTAACATTTGATATTTTTATTTTGTAATATTAATCTCATGTTTATTATTTAAATTAATTTAATATTTATTACTCTCATTGATTAATTAATATAAATAATATATTTATTTCATTAAAATATTATTCTTACCTTATAATTATATAAACCAAGAATAAATCTATCATTAATTAATAAATGATAAAAATTCATCATTAAGTATGTTAAATGTAGCATCATAAATTGTCACCCCTGACAATTTCA
>VDFB02105785.1:578508796-578605694 GCA_007258455.2 Sequoia sempervirens
TTTCCCAACATGAAGGGGGAAGATACAATAAAATGGAGTGTTACATTTGAAAAGAAGGAGTACAAAGCTGCAATACTGGATTCAACTCTGGTTCAACTCAAGAGTCACTGCAAGGTATAATTTTCGTACTTCTTGATCGATGATTGGGGACCCAATGGGGTGCATAGCACGTTCCACCCAACCACGTGGACCCGAAGGCCCACCCCCCGTGCTAAGAAATGACAAGAAGGAACCCCAACTAAACCATCATACAAAACAAGGATACAAGACTTCAAAACAAGACCCACAATAACATAAGGCAATCTCAGCACAAGACATAACCAACACAAGATGTGCCCAACATAAGGAATAACCAATAACGCATCAGCATACAAATGCCAACATGTGCTTCCAGAGGCCCAAGAATAACATAGAGAGAATCAAAGCATTCATGGTTGTTAAAGGAAGAGTGTCATCGCAATGTTGCATGGGTTACCCTGGCGAATCTTCCTAGGCCCCGACCCCCAACTTGGGTTACCCTGGTGACCTCTTACAAAACCCGACCCCACATGCAATCCAATGCGGCATCGATTATCTTTCATAAGGAAAAGACAATGATTTTTCCATTCCAGGCCTTCTCAACTCATCTCAAGTCCATACAAGCACTTGAGTCATGAGTGAGGCATTCACTTATATCTTGTTAATGTGTGATTCTATCCAAAACCCTTAAATAAATATTATCGTTTTCACTTGATTAATAAACTTCCAATGAGTTACCCTGAGACCACTTCCGGGTCTCGGCCCCCATTGAAAGCCACTCCCCTTATGAACAACAAAACTCAAAAGACACTATCAGGGTAAGCCCCCATGCACAACATATAAAGCCACAAGATAATTTGCATTAAGCAAGGCATACACCATGCTACACAACAAAACTATTTTCAAGTGCAAGGTTAACCCAATCATCAAATAAATCATACAAGCAATAGTTCACAAAGAACCAAAAGTGAAGGCCAATAATAAAGCAACACCCTTCTTTCCCTTTCTCTAGAAGACTGATAAATCACTAAAAACAAGGGTTACCCAACAGGGTGGCAACAACATCAAGATCTCAAAAGATTAGAGACCATCCACAAATTATAAATCAACAAGTGAAGTCATCACAACAAAATCTCACTCAACCAAATACCAACATAAACAACTCACAAAACCAAAATCTTCCCAAGGGCCATTTGGCTCAAACGAAATTCCTCCCATAAACAGTAACTTATAACCTTCGCAAAACCCAAAATTCACCACAATAGTCAACGACAATGTCAACCAACAAAACAAATGATCACAACAACATCAACATGGAATAAGTAAAGATTTCATAATACAACCAAATAACCAAAATCATCTCAAGATCAACAACCGTGACAACAATATAAAGTCCACCAATCATAACTTAATAAATCCACATAAATGAATAATCAAACAATCGTAATCTCATTAAACAACTATAACTATGGGAAGAACTCACAATCTCTTTTCCTTGCTAAATTAGTTTTAATCACCATATAATATACCATGCCTTTACATAAATACATATGAATATAACAAATCATCATAAAGATCTATTTTCATAAGAACTAGAGTTTGTTTCAATGATTCCATAAAAGAGTTTAACTATTTTGAGCTTAGCATGCTCACATTGCTTCCATTATTTACATGTCATAGTATTCTACATCTAGTATTCGGTAAATATACTCTTTTGCTTATCTTGATAAGAAAGACAAAGGTATACAAAATAAAGGTCCAATCTAATAGCAGGAAAAGTTACGCTCAAAGAAACTATAACAGATTTAATGAGCCATCCACAGTTTCACAGTCAGAAATAGTTCATACTTAGACATGCATGACTTAATCTTTGAGACAAGCAAATGACTACTGGTAGGATCGACCAGATAAGTATTCCCAACAACACTGCTTTTAGTTGGATCCTAAAATGTTGCAACTTATGTTCATATATAAAACTAAAGCTATTCAATTTCACTGTATTAAATAACAAACTAGTTGTTGCAGCCACACATGTACAACATAGAACCCAAGCATAACCACTAATATAGAATGCTAAGTCTTAGTAAACTAAAGCTATTTTTTCCATACTTTTAGTAATTAATTAGATTAACTTAAGTAAAGAACCAGCAAATAAATCAACATGCAAGATATTCAAATCTAAATTATAATCTTTGCATACATAAACTGGAAAGATTGTATGAGATTATAAATTAACGATTTTAATTGATTTCACAGGTCATTGGCATGGTAAAGTGAATGGATAGGCAAGCTTAACTCACAGTCATAACTAATGACAACTGCCATTAACATGGCATGTCTCACTCTAGTTTTTTTTTTTTTTTTTTGGATGAAATACAAATACTACCTTGGAGAACTAGGTAAGACCTTATAGCGTTAACAACATATTTGAACGCAAACACCCATTTCGACCTGTACAAGAAACGGTGCCTATTGTTTTCAAGTGTTGCAACTGCAATAGATTGTCACCAGAATCAAGTAGGTTATATAAAAATTTAAACTTCCTTTTATGTTCAAGTGCTATGGCCCAAATAGACTGACAAAGAAATCAGGGCGATTGTTTAATTTACTACACCTTTGCAGTCAAAAAGTTGCAGCTGTGATAAGTTATCAAAAGTTTCAGGGAGGCTATTTAATTCTGTACAATACCTCATCTCTAAATGTCGTAACAGTGATAGGTTGCCAAATATATTAGAAAATAAATATTGAAAATTGGAAATGTCGCCATCTACATGCATTTTATCATCTTTTTTAAGTGCAGCAACTTATGTTCATCTCTAAAACGTCTTGTGCAGTGCCAGACAGGTGTGGTGAGATTCAAGTAGAAAGGAGATTGATAATAGAGAGAAGAATTTAAAGATACCTTGGTGTAGTTGGTTTGAAGACCTTAAAATGTACATGCTTTTTGTGAAGGAGACGGATCACATCCACAAACACGGGAAATCAATGCAGCAACAGAGTATATGGCTTGGCAAATGAAGACTGCAGGGTAATGTGAGCAGATAGATCCGGTATTACATGGACATTTTAAATGGATCATCAAACAACTGACAAACACACAGGAAGAATTTGCCACTCTTATTAGCAAGAATTCAATTTGAGGAGACCAAGGTTAATTTATGCTGAAGCAAGATACATGGGAGGTATGAAATCTATACCAGAAAATAGATCACGGATTACTAGTTCACATCTCACTGCAGATTCAAGTATGCTACCAACAAGAAATATAAATGCAAGTTTCTATACTCAATCGACCATGACTTGATTAAAAATTGGATTGTAAACTCTATCTAATATATATCAAAGGATGCTAGGGTAGGAGGCTAAATGTGCATGATTTACCATGGTTACAATGAATCTCTATGAGCTCAAACGATACTAAAGATGCTTGCATAGATCCTAGTCATTCTTCATCGCCATACTAAGGATTCTATGTACAAAACAAGGTGATCTAAGCACATCTAGGTAAGGAAACCAATCATCACAGTCATGTTTGAATTCAAAGCATATGCTTGTTCAGTCATTGCGCTATTACCACAAGCTGCCATGCACCAGCGTTGAGACTTTTGGAGCAGCGCATGTGTCTCTACCGAGGCAAGAAGTCATACGATATACAATAATAAAGAAGGCAGAGATACCATGCATTAGTTTGTGAATCCAAGCAAATAAAACCATCCACAGAGAGATTGATAAATGTTTTCCCATAAGAGGTGGATTTGAAATATCATTTTTTAATCATTCACAGGTTAAATAAAGAAAAGTAGAGAACCTATTTAGGGCCTTTAAGAAGAGAGCATTTACTTGCCTCCTTTCGGGTTGGAAATGCTACCTCTCGAACTGGTTGGAGTCCCTGATATATATGGATATGGCTCTTCCACGCTATCCATTGCGATGGCTTCCCGTATACGACCATAGCTCCATTTCATGCAGCCACTATCGAAGGTGTTACTAGCTGTCAAGATGGAGGAAATTCTTAATCTCTGTGGACTCCGCCCCTTGATGAAAAAATGAAAATACTTGAACTCCCCTCCCCGCCGAAAGAGCAAGTTCCCCCATAATAATGATATGCATGGGATTCCTTATACATTTCTTGCAATCCGATAGGATTCCCTCCAAAAATAACTCCTCACCTTCCAGCGCATACACTCTTGCAGATTTCGAGGATCATCTCCACAAACTACCGAAAAATCCCCCTTGTATTTGCACAAGTGGTTGATCATTAAATGTGCTTGACTAATCTGCTTGTCCACGCACTAGATGAGGTGTCCCACTACAATTCTAAAGCATTTTTCTTCATTTGAAATTAAATACTAATTTTAATAAATATTTTCACCTTAATTTATTTAATCCAAATAAATTATTAATAATTTTCTATTTAATCAAAGAATCAACAACAAAACAATTTAAAATCAAACGATACCCTACCTCCCACAATCGAAAAACAATACGACAATAACACAAACAGAGGGACACTAATCAATCACATTATTCACAGCATGCTATCAAACAATTATCTCTAAGGGAGAGACCAAAACACGTACGGCTTCATGGTCAAGACGAAGTGCAGAGGGGGTATTACATAAGGTCCAAGATTTGTTTGTAGGAGAGACCATTTGAATAAAATTGTTTCATCTCCTCTCGCCATCATTGATGCTTGTCTAAGTCCACATCAATGGACCTAATGGAATCAACAATGTTTTGCATCGTAGATGCAAAGCGCCTCAAGTGTTGTGGAATCAATGCTTCATTTTGAATAACATTGATTTGATCTTGAATTGATCTAACATTATCACTGATCTGTGCTCACAAGTGAGCCTTATTAGATCCATGTGGTGGAGGGGGTGGAAGGGGAGGGGGAGAGCATTGGGGTGAAGGGGGTTGAGGTGGTGGATTGAGGATATCATCAATATCAAATTAATCCATGATCTATATAAGTGAACTTGCAAAACTTATACAAAATTAACAAACAAGTACAAAATTATGAGAAATAGTTAAATTTAAAATGTACATGAGTGTTTAAATAGGATACATACATACACATACATAAATCATTCAACTTGAGCATACATACAAATTTCAAAATTTAAGATACATGTTTAAAAGAAAAAAATAGGATGTACAATGCATACATACATCATTCAACTTGACCATACATACAAATTTCAAAATTTAAGATCTATGCAATTTTAATACATGTACATGTACTAAAAAATAAAATTAAAACACACACAAAAAGCTAAATTTCTAAGTAAATTTAATCCCCTAAAACCTTTTTCTTAAAAATTCCCTTAATCCATTATATAAATGACCTAATTGAATACAAATGAAAAAATGTGTAAGGCTCATTTATGTCTAAGCCATGTAAATGAAAAAAAAAATTGCTAATGTAATGTGAAATCTTATTAAAAATTACATTAAATTAGAATAAATTATGATGGCTTAAGGGGTCCTCCTAGGATGGCTTAAGGGTTCATAATAAGATGCCTTAAGGGGATCTATGAATTAAGTTCCTAGGACAAAATGATGACTTAAGGGGATAAAATTTGGTGAAGTTTCCCAAGGCAACCAAATTTCATTAAGTTACATACACTATATTTTAAAATGTACATTTAGGAGGTAATTAATAACATATGATAGCCTCCTATTGGTAATGTATAATCACTTTATCATGATGGAAAGCAAGGGGATAAAATTTGGTGTGGCACATGTACTTGAGTAATACAATTTAGTAGGAATTTAGAGGCACATATTTTCATTATACACTTGTTCATTAGATCTCTTAACTAGCATCTTTGTGCTTAAGGAATGCCAACAATCATGTTTGATAATTATAGGTGCTTGGCTTGTGACTAAGATACTTGTCTAGGTCTTCTCCTCTTGTCTTGAAAACAATCTTGTTATGATTTTTGGCACAAAACTTAGTCACAAATGGGTCAAGACACATATGCACATAGATCCCTACAAGTTACATTAGAATTAGACTAGGTTTCATTGGAAAGACTAGGTCATACAATGAAACCTTGTTCAAGACCAAGCCACAAACATGACCTCATTTGCATAAGCTAAGATTGTTCATTCTTAGTAAATGAATGACCTCCTCACATTCTATATTATGTTGAAAAATGGGCCCATATTTGAATCAAACTTAAGCTTTAATGGACCATAGATCTAATGAAAAATATTTATATTAAGGATGTTTTTGGATGTCATCAAAGTTGACTCTATTAAATCATAACCCCAATTTGAACATATCATCAAAGAATTTGACAATGTGTTCAATGAAATTTATGGTTTTAAATTACTTTACCTATCACTTTGGGATCCATCACACCTAATATTATGTTATATGTAATGTATAGTGATTTAGTGTTTGAAAAAATTTAGGTTGTTGAACTTGGATTCATGTCATAGGTGTTGTGTGTTGTACACTTTAGTATAACTTAAAGTAATATAGATTGAAAAGAGTATAAATTTATTTTTAATAGAGTTCAAACAAGATGTAATGAGGATCACAAGAAATATTTAGATAATAGGAAAATGAAGGAGAAGTTTTAGATTGAACCATGACCCTATAACAAGGATTCTAGATAATGAGATAAGGAAACTAAGGTTATATGCATTCCAATAATGGAAAGAGGCTAAAATAAATTAGGAGATGATCAAATTTGAGGAGGAATACAATAGATTCATGATATAATAATTTAATAATTCCCTTAATATTTTATGTTTTAGAACTCTAATATTCAACTCCACTTTTAAAAAAAAAATTATAATTCCTTGTGAAATGAGAGAAGATATAGATACATGTTTTCTAGATTGTAGTAGTAACAAGGCATGTAATGTGTTTTAAGTACCAAATTTTATATCAATAATTATTGGAAGTTTTTAGGGAAATAAATTTTATAAACTTGATCAAATTAGGGAACAAAAGAGAGGGAAAACAATCATTTGACAAAATTTTATAGGGGTCCTAGCACTAGACAGTGCTACATGATGTGAGCTAAAGTTCCCAAGGGTGCTATCATGTAGACTTGTGATATATTTGATCTTGAATCTTTATAAGGACGTTGATTATGATTTCCTGAGTTTAGGGCTCTTGTTAAGTTGATTGGATTGATTAATTTTATTGGTTTGATTCCAAATTGTTTTATTTGATCAAATTTTAGGTGAACCTTGAGAGTTTTTTAAACCTTTCATAAAGGAGGTTCAAGGATTACTCTAGTAGAAAACTATTTGTATGTTAATATGTTAGAGAGTATGTGTTTATGCATACAAATTTAAAACATAAAGCAATGCAAATGAAATTTTTACATTTTTAAATATTCAAGCATACATATTTAAAACATAAAGCAATGCAAATGAAATTTTTCCAATTTGAAATAGTTGCATACAGATTTAAAACATAAAGAAATGCAAATGAAATAGGTGCATTTTGAAATAGTTGTACATATAGATTCAAAACATAAAGTAATGCAAATTAAACCCTAAACACTAAACATTGCAAATGGAAATAGTTTAGGGTCGTTTTGCTCAATTTTAGGTAAGTTTTTTAGTTTCGAAAGGTAAATTTTTTGTTTGATTTCAATTTGGGGTTGATTTTTTTGTTTGATTTGAATTTAGGGTTGTTTTTTTGTTTGATTTCAATGTAAGGTTTCATTGTTTTGTAGGAAGATTGAAATGAAAAAACCTCCATACAAATACACAAAAAAAAACCTAAATACATAGCTAATAGCAAAAAAATGAAAAAAAATGGAAAGAAATGGAGGAAAGACTTACTTGGTAGCCGTCAGTCACTTTCACTCACCCAGGATCCTGATTGCACATAGTAAAAATGAGCTCATGAGTCATTTAAAAAGAAAAAACTTCTACGAAATAGGATCTCGCTTATTACAAATTAGGATCTCGTTTCGTAGCAATCGAGATCCCATTTTGTAAAAATCGAGATCTCATTTCTTAAAGCCAAGTTAGGACACTAAAACGAAACAAGATCTCGATTTTTAAAAATTGGGATCCTGTTTTAATTTTAGGCTCAGAACCTCGAAGTGAAATGGGATCTTGATTGCTAAAAAATAGAATCCTGATTCATTTAGCCTGCTTTTGGGATTTTTTCTAAGGCCAAAACTGTTGGTATGTGGTGACTGATCATGCTATACTATATAGCCCATGGTATACTATACACCCTGGCATGTATCCTTTCTGGGGTCTAAATTAAAATTAAAATTAAAAGCGCAAATCACTTGCAATGATGGAAGAAGACCAAGGAGTTTGCAATTTTGAAAAACAAGTAAATTTTATTAACTAACATTCAAAACAAGTTTTGGGGGAATTTCACCCCCTCATCAGTTGAACTTGTCACAATAAAGAGATACAAGGGGGGTATAAATAGGAAAAGTGGAGACAAATCCACTATAGTATTAGAGTATGATGAAAAACGCGATTATTCGCAAGATTGTAATAAGTTTTGCACTAGATAATAAAAGTATTGGATGGCTACGGTTTGGTGGATGTAGCTCGGATTGGGTGAACCACATTAAATTTTTGTGTTATGATTTATTTTGTGTGTGTTTTTAGTTTCTTTTTTAATTAATTAAATGTGCATTTAATTGTTAGATATTTTCCTTTCTAACCCTAACAAGTGATATCAGAGTGGGTTGTGTTTCGATTATCGTCTATAGGAAGGTCTCACAACTGATTAGGAGTCTCACGGTTGAGTGGGAGCAATGGCAGATGAAGGTAAGAAGGTTGAAAATTTTAATGGGCAGAACTATCAATTATGGAAGATGCAGATGGAGGACTATCTATATCAGAAGGATTTATGGCGGCCATTGGAAGGGAAAACCAAGAAACCCCAAGCAATGTCTAATGAGGACTTGGATATTTTGGATAGAAAGGCTCTTGGTAGTATTTGTTTATGCCCGACACAATCGGTGGAATTCAATATTACAAAAGTAAAGACAACTCAAGAGTTGATGGAAACCCTAGCGAAGTTATATGAAAAGCCTTCCTCTTTGAATAAGGTATTTCTTATGAAGCATTTATTTAATATGAAAATGGTAGAAGGTGGGTCAATTACTGATCATTTAAATGAGTTTAATACAGTCACCAGTCAATTAACTTCTCTAAAATTAAACTTTGATGAAGAAGTTAGGGCTCTTTTGATTTTGTGTTCTTTGCTTGAAAGCTGGAATAGCTTGGTAATGGTTGTTAGCAATTTTGTTTCTGTTTCGAATACATTGAAATTTGATGATGTTGTTGGTGTTATTTTGAGTGAGGAAATCTGTAGGAAAAGCTTAGGTGGAACATCCACATCAGGCAGTGTTTTGAATGAAGAAAGCAGGGGCAGAACAAAGGAGAGAGGAAACAATTCTAGAAATCATGGGAAGTCACGAGGAAAATCAAAGGACAAAAGGTCCCAATCTAGAGACAAGAGGGATTTTTGGTACTACATGGTAAGCTGGGTCATTTGAAGAAAGATTTCTGGTCTCGGAAAAATAAAGGAGACAAAAAGGAAGGAAGTAGAGAGGCAAATGTGGTAAGTAATAAATCTGATGAGGATGCTTTAATTCTTTCCCTTGATAATGCTGATGATTCTTGGGTCTTAGATTCAGGGGCTTCATTTCATGCTACCCCCCATAGAAGTTATTTTCTTGATTATGTCCAAGGGGATTTTTGGCTAGTTTATTTAGGAGATAACGAACCCTGTCAGATTGTTCGAAAGGTAAGAATCAAGATTAAGTTGTAGAATGGGAATCATTGGCTACTATGTGAGGTAAGGCATGTTCCAAAGTTAAGCAACAATTTAATTGCAGCAGGGCAACTAGATGATGAAGGTTGTGTTGTTACATTTAGTGATAACAATTGGAAGGTCACAAAGGGTGCCTTAGCGGTAGAAAAAGGTGTGAAATTAGGCACCTTATATATTTGTATAGGTCATATTGTTCCTTCTACTTTAATTGTTACAGAAAAAGATCAATGTTCAGGAACAGTTGCTACAGTTCAGCAAGTAGAAGATCATACAGTTGTTGTGGACTCTGAATCAACACTGTGGCATAATAGACTTGGGCATATGAGTGCAAAAGGTATGAAAGTACTTCATTTAAATAATGTTTTACCATGTCTAAAATGTGTTAATATGGATTTATGTGAAATTTGTGTGTATGGAAAACAAAAGAGAGTAATTTTTTTGAAGGATGGGAAGCAAAATAAAGATGAGAAATTGGAGCTTGTGCATACGGATGTATGGGGACCAGCTCAGGTATCTTCTCTTGGCGGCTCTTTGTATTATGTTACATTCATTGATGATGCAACTAGGAAGGTATGAATTTATTTCCTTAGGCAGAAATCTGATGTTTTTGAAACTTTTAAAAAATGGAGAAGCTTGGTTGAGAATGAGATGGGTAAAAAGCTAAAATGTCTCAAATATGATAATGGTGGTGAGTATTGCAGCAAATATTTTGAAGATTATTGTTCCTCTAATGGTATTCGTAGATAGAAAATGGTTCCAAGGAGTCCACGGGAAAATGGAGTGGCTGAGCGCATGAATAGAACAATAATGGAGTGTGCACGAACTATGAGATTGCATGTTAGGTTGCCTTTAAAAATGTGGGCAAAGACTGTAAAAATTGTTGTTTATTTAATTAATAGAGGTCCCTCTAATCCTTTGGGTTGTGGTATTCCAGACGAAGCATGGAAAGGTAAGAAGGTGAGTTATTCTTTTCTTAAAACCTTCAGTTGTGAAGCATTTGCACATGTAGATTATGAAAATAGAACCAAGCTTGATGCAAAATCAAAGAAATGTGTATTTGTTGGATATGGAATTGATGAATTTGGTTATAGGCTTTGGAATTTTGAAAATCAGAAAATTGTGAGAAGTAGGGATGTCATATTCAATGAGAAAGTGTTGTACAAAGATTTGTTGCTGCAGCATGAGAAGAAAGAAAATAATTATGCAGTGTTGGATGATATTCCAAACAATGATGTTTCAGTGGTTCCTCATGCTGGGAAACAACAACAACAACAAATACCACAAACTCCTATTAGACGACCTTCAAGGATAAGTAGACCTCCGGAAAGATTCTCTCCCTCTTTGTATAATATTTTTTTTACTGATGTTGGTGAACCAGAATATTATGATGAAGCTATGCAGGTGGATACCAAGGTTTAGTGGGAGCATGGAATGGAAGAAGAAATGGACTCCTTGTTGAAAAACTAGACTTGGGAATTATGCAAGTTTCCTATAGGTAAAAAGGCTTTACCAAACAAATGGGTTTATAGGCTGAAAGAGGAGGATGGAGGTAAGAAAAGATTTAAAGTCAGATTAGTTGTAAAGGGATTTGCACAAAAAAAGGGCATTGATTTTGATGAGATTTTTTCTCCAGTTGTTAAAATGACTTCTATTTGTATTGTTTCAAGTATTGTGGTTGCTGAAGATTTGCATTTAGAACAACTTGATGTTAAAACAACCTTTCTCCATGGTGATTTGGAAGAGGAAATATATATGGACCATCCACAAGGATTTGAGGTCAAAGATAAGGAGAAACTAGTGTGCAGATTGAAAAAAAGTTTATATGGCTTGAAGCAAGCACCTCGGCAATGGTACTTGAAATTTGATAGTTTTATGGTTGAGCAAGGCTACAATTGGTGTAATTCTGACCATTGTGTTTATTTTAAGAGGTTGGATAATGACAACTACATTATTTTATGTTTATATGTTGATGAAAAGCTTGTAGTAGGGTCTAACATGGATCACATAAGTGAGCTAAAATAACAGTTAGCAAAATATTTTGCTATAAAGGATTTGGGGGCAGCAAAACAAATCCTTGGTATGAAAATTTGTACAGATAGGAAAAATAGAAAATTGTTTTTATCTCAGGCTAATTATGTTGAAAAGGTGTTGCAGAGATTTCATATGGAGAATGCAAAAGTTGTTAGCACACCTTTTCCTAGTCATGTTAAATTGACTAAGGATATGTGTTTGAAGACACAAGAGGAGGAAGAAAAAATGTTCAAAGTACCATATGCTTCAGCTATAGGCAGTTTAATGTATGCCATGGTATGCACAAGACCGGATATTGCACATACTGTAGGAGTTGTTAGCAGGTATTTGAGTCATCCTGGAGTTGAGCATTGAAATGTGGTAAAATTGATTCTCAGGTACTTGAGAGGTACATCCAAAAAATATTTATGTTTTGGGGGCTCTAATACTGATTTACAAGGCTATGTTCTAATCAGTCTCCAAGTGGGAGATTGTTGGTATGTGGTGACTGGTCATGCTATACTATATAGCCCATGGTATACTGTACACCCCAACACGTATCCTTGTCGGGGTCCAGGGCTAGGCTAGGCCCCGGGTGGGGGTTTGGGGGCAGCAACCCTTGAGAAAAAATTTCCTCCTACTTTTTCGCGTCATCACCCAAAAAGGGAAAAATCCAATTTTGTAGAACCCAAAATCTGGAAGCTTCTAAGCTTGTTAAAAAGGGGTTCGGATGGGTATTACAGTATGATGAAAAATGTGATTATTCGCAAGATTGTAATAAGTTTTGCACTGGATATAAAAGTATTGGATGGATGCGGTTTGGTGGATGTAGCCCGGATTGGGTGAACCACGTTAAATTTTTGTGTTATGATTTATTTTGTGTGTTTTTAGTTTCTCTATTTATTAATTAAATCTGCATTTAATTGTTAGATATCTGCCTTTCTAACCCTAACAAAAACTTCCACCTTAAGTGGACTCAACTTCATGCTTTCACCTCTCCATAAACTTTTCTTTGTAGGTGCCATAAACTTTGCTTTGGTGGTGTCTTTTAGACTCTTCAACAAAATGCCACCCAAACTAGCAATTTCCTATTCATTTATTTCATATCCCAATCTATGGGTCCACACTATCCTTGGTTCTACTGCTTCTATCATACACTCATTTGTTAACACAAGGAAAGTGATATCATTTTGATATTTTTCTACAATTTTCCTAGGTATCATGTCTCCTTCATGCATCCTCTTTTGGAAAACTGCAAAGAAAGTAATAAGTGCATCTTCTTGTTCCTTCACATCACCAAGACTTCTCATAAAGTCACATTGTTTGTTTTGGGAAGCTCTTTCAAGAAAAAGAAAAGAAAACACACAACCAAAGTCCCATATTTAAATGCATATTTCTTCTCCTCAGTTTGATTCAAATTCTCCATCAATTGTCTCCTTAGAAACTCACAAAGATCACAGTCCATTCCTTTTTCAACCATTTCATAAGCCATATTGATTGTGGTGGCAGATACACAGTTTTCCCTATTTGTGAAATAAATTTTATAGCCAATCACCATTAATGCATATCTCACAGTTGGATTTTTGATGGGATTAACGACTAGATCTCTCTTACCATATGTTGCACTTGTTAGTTCCATTACAACTTCATTCTTGATCAATTTCTACATAGGAACGGGTGACCTATAACCTCTCTAATTACCTCTTTTGTTATCATTTCAAGTATGTCAGTCCACACAAACTTGTCATGAATTCTGCTAAGTGCAACCCATTTGTAATCAAAAAAAAAATTTGGAAATTGTTGCCATACATCAAGCTTCTTCGCAACAAGGTTTTGGTATTCTGGTTTTAAGGAAAAATTGTCTCCATTCAATTTTTTCATCCACATATTTGCTAGCTTGTTATTAGCATATTCATCCATATTTTCATGAATATAAATCCTTATATCTTCGATTGACAAAACCCCATATGGAACATGCGAGAACGCACCCAACAGGTCATCTTCTATTGATTTTGTAGGGTATTTCTTAAATTTGGGTTGTGGCAAGTCTCAGTTATCTCAATAACCCTTGGTGTAGCCATTGTAGTTGAATTCAAATTGCTTTCAAACAAACTTTCTATGAAACTAGGGAAAACAAAGATTTGTAAATACTTTTTCTTCTCTTTTTATGATTAGGGTTCACGCACACTAGATCACAAATAGCTTTGATCACTCCAAATCACTTTCTTCCTACTCTACTTCTTCTCAATTCTTTTTTTAAATGAATTTTCCTAAGTGAAATCACTTTATAACCCTTCAAATTTAACTTAATTTCCCATTAAATTCTTCAAACAATAAGACTAGCAATCATTTATCTATATGCGCGGTCAACTTTTGATGCTCCACAAGCTTCTGCATTATCATAATTTCTTCCAAAATCTTCACCAATAGATCAATAATTTCAATCTACATCACATATCTTCGTGTTGAGGCATCACCACCATTTCTTTGGTGAGGAATGGTAGATTTTCATTAAAGCTCCCCTTGAGCCAAATCTCTCAACTTAGTTTTTGGAGGAAACATCTGCACCAAATGATGGTATAGATTCATCCTTAACCTCTATCTCTTCTTTCTCCAAATCTTGTCCATCTCCTTAGTTTCTATTAGATCAATCCTTTTTACTAGTTTATTCCTCTTTACCAGATTATCCTTCCTCATATTTCTACTTTTGCAAAACTTAGAAATGTGTCTAGGTTTATTGTAATTGTAACAAGTGACATTCTTCTGACTAGTATTCCTTCCATTTATTCTAGATCTGCATTGATTAGCTTTATACCCAAATCCATGGCATGTATAATAGTAGCCTTTGAATGATTGAACCATTCTACCATTGTTATATCCATTCGTTATTTGACTTATGCACTCACTAGCTCTATAGCCAAATTTCTTAATGTAAAACATTGACCAACAAAAGGTGGAACATTCTAATTTAGTTTGCTTCTACATTCCATAGCCTTATGTCCAAATTTATTGCAAGAATAACCAAAACCATTAAAATATGTGTACCTTTGTACATTTGGTTGTTTGATAAGTGGTATTCTAGCTTCATTCCTTTGATTCTAGATCTGCTTGCCATTGTTCTTCTTGTCTTCAACATTTGATGTCTAATTTGAACTTTCACCCTTTTCAAATCCTAAACCTTCTTTATCTTTAGGGCCTTTCTAATTTCCAATCATTTCATCAAGCTTTGTAGAACTCATCTTGAATTTATCTTAATGCATCATTGCTTTCTCTAGATCTGATCACATATTTATAATTTCTTGTTCAAGTCTTATGCATTCCTCAGATTTACTTTTCACCATTGCATTCAAACATTCCTCAATTCTTTTCTTTTCTTCAACTTGCACTTTCAAACCGGTAATAGTTTTATTTGCTTGCTTCAATTGTTCACTAAATATCATATGCCTTTCTCTAAACTTCTTGATTTGTTCTCTCATTTTCTTGATGCATTCATTTACTTCTTTGACATTTTCTTTCAGATCTCCATTTTCACCTTCAATCCTTTCAAAATCTTTAAGGAAACTTTGAGTTCTCCATCTTTGTCAAGAATGCAATCTTCTTCTATGAATCCAACAACAAGAATCTCTTCCAAAGGAATAGGTAGTCTTCTAACAACCGTGTGTTCAACCTCCAAGATCTTCCCAAAGTGGTTAAGCTCCTTCCAAGGAACTAAGCTTTGATACCAATTGTTGAACACATAGAATACTAAGAGGGGGGTGAATCAATATTCTTTTAAACCATTTAAACATTTAAACATCCAAACCACATAGCACATTCAACTGCAGTAAATAAAGACCAAATGAAATGTCAACAACAACACATAACACATGAAAACTAGGATTTTTATGTGGAAAACCCAAAATGGGAAAAACCATAGTGAGGATTAGTTCACAATATATTATAATTGATTATAGTATATTTACATAAGTGATCACTACATGTGGACTCAATGTCCACAAAGAAAAAGATAGAAGAGAGATTGTGGCTTACATCCTAGTTTGAATTGTTACAATTGCATCTATCATATGCATGAATTATAGTTCCAATGAAGCTTAATAAATTGACTTTACACACTTCAGTTGATTTTGATCTAAAAAACTACTTTCCTTTGCATTCACATCACTCTAATCTTCTACTTAACATTCACAACTTAAATTCGCACTACTCTAATAATATTCAAATCATTCACATGTCTCTTATTACTTACTTATTATCAAAACACCGAAAATTATCTAACACATATATTCGCTTCAATCATAACATCAATTAGGTCAGCCTAATTAGATGTAACATACAAAATATAGAAAATGTAACTTGTTGGCTTAAATCCTTTCACATACACCTCGTACCAATATTCAAATATCAAAATACTTTGAAATAGGCCAGCATGGACCTATAATAGCTCCCATAAAACACTCCAATACATATTTAACCTTTGCATACCTTCACATTTATCAAGTCGACACCGCAGAGGACCTAATACAAAAATTATTTAACTGTGTATCCATATTTGGACACCTATACCTCAAAATTCAACGCCAACTAGAATTCACACACTAATGCCATCTGTCAACAGATCCTCAAAAGTGCAAAGACAAAAACTTATCCGTGGAGAAGTATAGACTCTCCCACTCAAGTGTGTTGTATAGGAAATGATTGTAATCTGCTAGACCGAACTTGTGTTACTTGTATCTCTCAAACCAAAAGCCAAAACATGATGAAATTATAGAATTAGGTACTTCTAAAAACAAAAAATAAAAATAGAAGCATAGAGTGAAATCTTCATTCATGGACAATGTGGACCCAAAAACTAAATTCTTTGTTACACATAATTAATAGAGTTGACAGTCAATTTTCCATCATAACCAATTTTAACGAATCAAACCATCTTGCAAAAATGTCTTCCACAAACACTCCAAAACCTATTAGAACCAACCAAAATGATTTGCACCATGATATCTACATCAAGATACAATGTTAACATCAATGAAAACACTACAACAAATAGTAATATACCTTGTACTTATCCCTCATGCTCATGTTGCCAACAGTAGCATCAATGACATTCTTCCAACATAAGGGTTTTTTGATTGTAATCTTTAATTGGATTTCTTTGAGCATTGCATTTATGGAAAACAAAATATCATTCATTTTTACTCAAGTTCTCATAAATCTTGTGGTATATTGGATCTTTGGTTGGTGATACTCCTGTGAGAAGCTTTCTCTACAAGTATATATTGTAATCTTTCTGATTTTTGAATATTATATTGGGAGGCTTTTGGAGTGTGGTGCTTTTCTCCTGAAAGGGTTTTCCCCATGTAAATTACTATGTTGTGGTATGCATGAGATTTATGTTTATTTTTGTTTAAGTTTGTGTAACTTTTGTAAAGATCTGTAAATTTTTGCATTATCCTCCTCTCAAGATTAGTTTAGGAATTTGTTCCACTACCTTAGCTTCCTTATAGTAAGGACCCTATATGGTAATAGGAATAAAGGTGCTCCCCATACAGAGCACTTGTTACCCAAATTGACTCTTCCATTTCATGCAACTTATCTAAAGGTTCATACTTGTTCTAGGAGTCATTCTAGAAGGAGGAACAACTACCCTCCCTCACAATCCAAGTCAAATGTTTGATGATGTTTGATGAGAGAGAGAGAAATGTGATAGAGAAAGAATTAGATAGTGGAGGAGGAAGGTGGAGAGATTGAGAGAGAGCAGGGAGGAATAGGTAGGTAGAGATAAGTAGAGAGGGAAGGATAGATGGAGGGAGAGGTAGGGATGGAGAGAGAGAGGTGAGAGAGACAACAATATAGATAGAGGTAGGTAGAGAGAGGGAGAGGTAGATAGAGATAAGTAGAGATGTAAGGAGTAAGGGAGGGAGAGGGAGGGAGGGATAGGTAGGGAGAGTGAGATGAGATAGAGAGAAAGAGGAGTAGAGAGGGAAGGGGGGAGAGAGAAATAGAGAGGGAGGGAGGGAGGGAAAAGTGAGAGAGAGACGTGATAGAGAGAGAATTAGAGAGGTAAGGAGGAAGAGAGAGAGAGATTGAGAGCGGGAAGGAGGGCAAGAGGGAGGGAGGGAGAAATAGGAATAGAGGGATATGTTAGATAGAGAGGAGTAGATAATGAAGGTGGGTGGAAGAGAGATAGAGAGAGAGGAGGGAGGGAAAGGTAAAGAGGGATAGTTGATATAGATATAAGTGAAGAGAGAGGTAGGTAGAGAGAGGGTGAGAAGAGATATAAAGAGGGGGAAGTGGGAGAGAGAGGGGAGAGGGAGGGAGAGATTGAGAGAGATTGAGAGAGGGAGGGAGAGGTAGGGAGAGAGAGAGTTGAGATAAAGAGTAGAGAGGGAAGGAGAGATAGAGAGGTGATAGATATATGATAGAGAGAAGTAGAGGGGGAAGAAGGTGGAGAGATTGAGAGAGGGAAGGAAGGAGAGATGGAGAGAGAAAGAGGTATAGAAGGATAGGTAGGTAGAGAGAAGTAGAGAGGGAAGGAGAGATTGAGGGAGAGGTAGGGATAGAGAGAGAGAGAGAGCAATATAGAGAGGGGGAGGAGGTAGATAGAGAGAAGTGGAGAGGGGAGAGAGGGAGGGAGAGGATGGAGAGGGAAGGAGAGAGGGAGGGAGAGGAAGGGAGAGAGGGAGAGAGAGGTGAGATAGAGATAGGGGAGGGAGGGAGGGATAGGTAGGGAGAGAGAGGTGAGATAGAGAAAGAGAGTAGAGAGAATGGGAGAGAGAGAGGGGGAGGGTGGTAGAAGTGTGACGAAAATAAGTGATAGAGGGATGTGATAGAGAGAGAAGTAGATAGGTAAGGAGGAAGGTGGAGAGATTGGGAGAGGGAAGGAGGGAGGGATAGAGAGAGAGAGAGAAAGAGGTATAAAGAGATAGGTTAGATAAAGAGTAGAGATTGAAGGTGGGTGGATGGAAGAGAGAGACAAAGAGACATAGAGAGAGGGGGGAAGGGTGGGAGAGGTAGGGAGAGAGAGAGAGTTGAGATAGAGAGAGTGGATAGGGAAGGAGATATAGAGAGAGAGAGAGGTGATAGAGATGTGATAGAGAGAAGTAGAGATGGAAGGATTGAGGGAGGGAGAGAGAAAGAGGTATAGGTAGGTAGAGAGAAGTAGAGAGGGAAGGAGAGATGGAGGGAGAGGTAGGGATGGAGAGAGAGGTGAGATAGAGAAACAAAGAGAGGTGGGTAGATAGAGCGAGGGGGTGATAAAGAGAATTAGAGAGAGGAGAGGTAGGGATGGAGGGAGAGGGATATGTTGAGAGAGAAAGAGAGACCTTAAGAAGTGTATATGTGGTCACTTGTAGTGTTAGTTTAGGTTTGGCCGACGTATCATGCTAATGCTATTTTTTAAAGTACCTCATGGATTTTGGATGGGTTGAGTAGCATGGTGACGTATATTTGGGTCCTAGCTAACCCTTGGTGTGGTCATCCTTCACTTCTTCCCACTAAATTATTTTTTGGTGTTGACCTATTTTGTAATTGCACATTTGGGGTGCATAGCCAACCTTGGAGAATGTTTTCAAGGTTTTGAATAGTATAAATGCAAGGTAGATCATTGGAGGAAGTGTTTGGTGTTTTAAATTTGATCAAATGTTGTGATGCGAGTGTGAGCTTTGATGAACAAGGCTACCTGAAGTAGTGAGTAGAAGGTGTCTACATTTTCAATGTACCTAAAGTTACTGAAGGCAATGAGCTGAAGGTTGTGGATGGTTCAAAGTTGTTGTGGTGAATCTTCCTATTTCTTTGGGATGGAGTTATCTTTGTAATAGTTCCTTTATTTCTTCTTTCTAATTTGGCAGTGAGCCATTGGTAGTGATCCCTCCGTTATTTTGGGTAGTGATCCCTCCAACAGTGAGCCTATTGTATTCAATGTTTCTATTAATTTATATTGTGAACTAATTCTCACTGTGGTTTTTCCATTATTGGGTTTTCCATGTAAATATGGTGTTCTATTGTGCATGGTTTTTTGATGTGTTGTTGTTTCACTTGTTTACTTTCATGCAAAATTTTATTAAGGGTTTAAGGGCTAATAAGGATACAAATGTTAATGAGGGTTTTGATGTTTTAATGTACAACTGATTCACCCTCCCTCTCAGTTGTCCTATGCATCTAACAATTGGTATTAGAGAAAGGTTCTTTGAAAGAAGCTTAACTGCTTGAGGTAGATTCGAATGGTTCACAAGAAGGAGTCTCCTTTATTTGATGGGGAAAATTATGCATTTGGAAAACTAGGATGGAAAGTTTCCTTGTTTCCCTAGGGTTTGGAGTTTGGAAGTTAATTGAAGATGGATATACCATGCCTACTAATGGTTTTCCAACTGATGATGAGATCAAAGCATATGAGAATAATGGAAAATCAAGGAATGCTCTTTTGAGTGGTCTTGCTAGTTCAAAACTTGTGAAGGTTATGGGCTACAAATCTGGTAAATAAATTTAGAAGTAGCTGGAAAGTATCTATGAAGGAGATGATAAGATCAAGAAAGAAAAGATGCAAAATTTGAATACTAAGCTTGAAACCCTAAGGATGATAGAGGATGAAGATATCACAAGCTACATGCATAGAGTGAATGAAGTTGTCAATTCCATCAATGTCCTTGGTGGAAAACTGAAGGAAGATGCAGTGGTAAAGAAGATATTAAGAACTCTTTCTAAATCTTCTAGTTCTAAAGTTTCTACTATTGATGAAGCTCAATATTTAGATCATTATTCTAGTTATTAGTTTTTTGGTGCTTTATCTACTTTTGAATTGAGATATTTTGGTCAAAATTATTCAAGAAAAGAGACTACTTTTAAAGTTAGCAAAACAGAGAAAGATGATGGATCAAATCCTGATTATCTTGATGAGATATAAGCAAATTTTGTTAGGCTATTGGAAAATACAAAGTTAAGTTACCTTTCAAATGTTTCAATTGTGGAAAGATAGGCCATTATGTTTCAAGATGTCCAACCAAAGTTTCAAATGAAAAATATAAGGATAATAAAGGTACATATGTCAAGAGAAGTTATTATGTTAAAGAAGATGCTAACATATTGGATGATGAATTTGACTATCCGGATGATGAAAATGGTGAATTTCGGTTCATGGCTTTGAATGTTGGAACTAATTCTACTGAATTTGAAATATATATGAAGAAAATTGTCTGAAAAATAGGTCACAACATCAAAGGAACTATGGTGACTTGTTTTCATGCTAGAGAGTAGAAAAATTATTGGATAATTGACAATGGATGCTCAAATCATATGATAGGTGATAAGAGTAAGTTTATAAAACTTGAAAATTTTGAAAGTGGTCTTGTTAAATTTGGTGATGATACATCTGCTAAGATATGTGGAAAATGTAAAATTAGCTTTGATGGAAAGCATAATACAAATGATGTTCTTTATGTAAAGGGTCTCTGACATAATATTCTGAGTGTATGATAAATGTGTAGCAAAGGATATAATCTTGTGTTTCAAGGTGGTGGTTGTGAAATCAGAAAAGGAAGGTTCAAAAATCCAGTTGTTGTAGGAACAAGTATAGATGAGAATGTTTATCATGTCAAAGGTGCTAATGGTAAGTGCTTTATGAATCAAATCAATGAAAGTTGGCTATGGCATAGAAGAATGTGTCACATCAATTTTCATAGCCTAGTGAGGATTAGTTCTAGTCAAGTTGTGAGAGATCTGTCAAGAATTGCAAAGCCTATCAATGCAACTTACAAGAAATGTTAGGTTGGGAAGAAAACAAGAAAGAGGTTTAATATCAAATAATATTCTATCACAAGACCTTTAGAATTGGTGCATATAGACCTATGTGGACCTACAAGAAAAATAATATTTCATGGTGACAGGTATTTCATGTTGTTAATTGATGATTACTGTAGAATACCTTGGGTAACTTTTCTTAAAGAAAAATTAGAAGCTCTAGACAAGTTTAAAGCATTTAAAACTATGGTTGAGAATGAAATGGCTATGAAAATCAAGTGCTTAAGGTCTATAAGAGGTGGAGAGTTCACCTCCAATGATTTTAACAATTTTTGTGAAGATCATGGAATAAAGAGGCATTTTTCAACCCCTATAACTCTTCAATGGAATGGAGTTATGGAAAGAAAGAATAGGATAGTTCAGGAAGTAGAAAGAAAAATGATGAAGGAAGCAAATCTACTGGATGTCTATTGGAGAGAATCTATTCATACTGCAATATACATACTCAATAGAGTACAAGCAAGATTAAATAGTTCAAAGAATCCCTATGAACTATAGTATGGAAGAACTCCTACCATCAAATATTTTAGAGTGTTTGGAAGAAAATGTTATATCAAGAGAGATGAAAAAAACTTGGGAAAGTTTGATGCAAGGTCAGATGAAGGAATATTCATTGGATATTCTACAAGAAGTAAGGCTTACTAGTGCTACAAAAAGAGGATGGAGAAGATAGTTGAAAGTGCAAGTGTCAAAGTAGATGAAGAACCACATAAAAGCTCAGTACTGATATAATGATATGAATCTGATGAGTTTTCTTGTAGAGAAGAAGGAAAAGAAGAAGAAAAGGAAAAGGAGATGAAGGTTGAAGAGGAAGATGCTCCAAAAAGGATTCCTAAGACTCCTAAGTATGTGTAGAAGAATCATTCTAAAGATTAGATCATTGGTGACATGAGTAGAGGCATGTTGACAAGGAGAAAATTTGATATGACAAAATAGGTAAATTTGTCTCCACTAAAGTAGAACCTAAGACAATGATTGAGGCTTGTAAGGATGAGAATTGGACCAAAGTTATGGAAGAAGAATTGATGTAGATTGGGAAGAATAAGACTTGGGAATTAGTCCCAAGACCAACAAACAAGAATGTAATAGGAACTAAATGGGTATTTTGGAACAAACTGAATGAGAACAGAGAAGTCAGGAATAAGGCTAGACTTGTGTGTAAGGGCTACTCACAAGTGGAAGGAATATATTTTGAGGAGACATTTGATTCGGTGGAAATAATGGAGGCCATTAGGATGTTTTTGGCCTTTGCAACACATAAAAGCTTCAAGTTTTATCAGACATGGATGTGAAGTCTGCATTCTTGAATGGTGATTTGGAAGAAGAGGTATACATTGAATAAGCAGAAGGCTTTCAGTTATCAAACAATCCTAACATGGTTTGCAGATTGAAGAAGGAATTGTATGGACTCAAGAAAGATCCTAGAGCTTGGTATGTAAGATTGGATAGGTACTTGTTGCAACATGGATTCAATAAAGGCATTGCAGATAGCAATCTTTACTTTAAAATTGAGAAGGATCAAATCTTGATCAAGTGGTTGTGTATGTTGATGATATAATTTTTGGGGGAAATGAGGAAATGCACAAGAAGTTTGCAAAAGAGATGTAGAATGAATTTGAGATGTCAATGATTTGGGAAATAAATTTCTTCCTTGGGCTACAAATCAGCCAGATAGAAAAAGGAGTATTCATTTTATAGTCAAAATATGTTAAGGAAATGTTGAAGAAGTTTGGAATGGAAGACTCAAAACCGGTATGTACTCCTATGGTTACTAGTTCCAAGTTGAGAAAGAATGATGAATCTCCTAAGACTGATCAAAGAAAGTACATATCAATGATTGATGGACTACTATATCTAACTACTACTAAACTGGATATCATGCACTCAGTTTTTCTTGTGGCCAGATTTCAAGAAGATCCTAGAGAATCACATGTGGCAGCAGTAAAGAGGATATTTAGATATTTACAGGGCATGCTGGACTATGGTCTATGGTATCCAAAGGATATTGATTTCTCTTTAAGTGCCTATACTAATGCAAATTGGGTAGGTTGTGTGGATGACAAAATAAGTACAAGTGGTGGTTCTTTCTTTCTTAGAAGTAGATTGGTTTCTTGGCTAAGCAAAAAGCAGGATTCAGTATCTTTATCTATGGTAGAGGTAGAGTATATTTTTGAAACATATAGTTGCACACAAGTGTTGTGGATGAATACAAATTTGAAGGATATAATAATATCATATAATGAGCCTATTTTTATCTTGTGTGATAATACCAATGTTATCAATATATCAAAGAATCTGGTAATACATTCAAGGACAAAGCATATCTTAATCTGGTATCACTTTCTAGGAGAGAAGGTTGAAGAAAATGAGGTGAAGTTGGAGTATGGGCCTACAAAGGATCATGTTGTAGATATTTTCATAAAGTCTCTTTCTATAGATACATTTGAGTATCTCTGGTAGAAGTTAGGGGTTATTGCCCCTCCTTTTCTCAATTAGATGCATAAGATTGCGCATCAATCTGGTGAATTAATTCAAGATTTATTCTTTTTTTCTAGACTAATGAAGACTACCTCTCAAGAGGATCAAGTAGTATTGTTGTTGGTTGGTGAAGTCAAATGGAGCATATTTTGTGATCCTAAGGGGGAGAATGTAGAAAAGTGAGTGTAGTAAAATTTCTTGTTGGTATTGCAAGTGGTGTCAAAGTGGTGCATGTAGATGTCAAAAGGGAAAACCAAAAAGAAAAATTCTATGTAGATGATATGTGAAAGGTGTAGATGTTTCCCTTTGAATGTTGTCAAAGGGGGAGATCAAGAGAGTTCAATGCATGAAAGAGAGTTGGATGAGCTTATGGCCCTTTACCATTGATGTCAAAGGGGGAGAGAATTGGTTGAAAAACCATAGTGTAGAAGAGAATATGGTTTGAAGACCATAGGGGGAGTGTTCAAGAGAAAGAGTGTTGATAGCATGAAGAAGAGAAGAAGTCTGTGAAACATAGGTAAAGGGAGAAGAGATGACCCAGTCAGGAGGAGTGCTACTTGTTGTTGCTTGTTGCAAAGTTGTTGTTGGTTTCTTTTATTGTTGATGGCCTTTTAGATTGTTGGTGTTGCCACTAATGACAAAGGGGGGAATTATTGCAAGTATGCTATTAGTATTGGCATTGATGTCAACAATTGTTGGTGTTGGTCATTGATGTCAACTATATGGAGATTGTGTGTTGAATTTGTTGGAAGGATGTTGGTGTTGTCATAGTTGGAAAGATTTTTTTCAAGAGCTTGTTTTGATTTGATAATAATGTGTTATGGTTTTTTCATTAGTGTTGTCTTGATGAATAATAGTTGTAGTTGTAGTAAGTTCACTTGGTTTCCAAGTTTTTTTGAGAAAATTTGAATAAAATAGATTATAGTGTGACAAAGTGATGTCCAGTGTTGTGCTCCACATTTCTTCATGGTTGAAGTTATGCTTGTGTGGTTTGGATATATTGATTAGAGGTGTTCAAAGGTGTTATATCCAGAGTTGCATGTTCTAGATCATATGACAGTGAAAGTTATGTTCACC
Organism: Sequoia sempervirens; assembly: GCA_007258455.2. NCBI lineage: Eukaryota > Viridiplantae > Streptophyta > Pinopsida > Cupressales > Cupressaceae > Sequoia > Sequoia sempervirens. The sequence continues at coordinate 578,533,956 of VDFB02105785.1, forward strand.
CATGTGTGTGTTTTTGAAGAAGATTATCTAGGAGAAATGAGATTGCTCCACATTTCTTGGTATTGAAGTTTTTTGTCTTGCAGATTTGGGGATGTTCTTAGAATTATTGTATCTACTTTCCCTTGAAGTTTCAGGTGTTGAGGTGTTCCATGAAGTTGATTAGTCAGTTGGATTTTCGTGCCAGTGTTTCTAGTTGCAAAAAATGATGGTGTTCTTAGTTTCAAGTGGTTGTGGTAGAGTTACAAAATATTTTGATGATGTTGGAATGTTTTGAGATATTGTATGGATGTTGTGGAGTGTTGCTATGTGGTCTGTGTGACTTGAAGAAGTGTATGTTTGGTCGCTTGTAGTGTTAGTTCAGGTTTGACTGACCTGGCATGCTAGTAGTATTTGTGGAGGTACCTTGTGGATTGTGGATGAGTTGAGTAGTGTGGTGATGTATATTTGGGTCCTAGCTAACCCTTGGTGTGGTATTCTTTCACTTCTTTCCATCATGGAAGTGTTTGGTACTGACCTATTTTTTAATTGCACGTTTGAGGTGCATAGATGACCTTGGATAATGTTTTCAAGGTTGTGGATAGTATAAATGCAAGGTAGAGTGTTGGAGGAAGTGTGTAGTTTTGTGTGGGGTGTTGTGGTGTGAAATGTGATCAAGTGTTGTGATGTGAGTGTGATATTTGACAACTAGTGCTACCTAAAGTAGTGAACATAAGGTGTCTACATTTTTAGTGTACCTAAAATTACTAAAGGTAGTGAGTTGAAGGTTGCAGATGGTTCAGAGTTGTTGTAGTGGATCTTCTTGTTGCTCTGAGATGGAGTTTTGTAATAATTCCTTTCTTTCTTCCTTCTAATCTGGCTGTGAACCATTCTTTCTTTTAGGTAGTGAGCCTATTATATTCGATGTTGCTATTACTTCATATTGTGATCTAGTCCTCATCTTGTATTTTCCTTTCTTGGTTTTTCCACATAAATCTAGTGTCCTATTGTGCATGGTGTTTTGATGCGTTGTTGTTTCACTTGTTCACTTTCATGCTAAATCTGATTAAGGGTTTAAGGGCTAATAAGGATCTGAATGTTAATGAGGATTTTGATGTTTTAATGTACAACCGACTCACCCCCCCTCTCAGTTTTCATGTGCATCTAAAATTTTCCTCATTTCTGACCATTTTTTAGCATGATTTATCTAGACACCAGCACATCGCGCGAACGTTCATGCATCGTGTTGGCATCTCACAACATTTTAACATTCAAAAAGTTATTTCCAAGTTTTTTTCCACTTGTAATCTACCTTGATCAATGGAAATTACTTAGGGTGACTTGTAGTTTGGCTCAACAACCTCCTTTTCCCTACTATTCTCTCTTTTAAATCTATCTTTTTCACTCTACAAGTATCTCTTAGTCTTTTTCTATGAAATAACTCTCTTTCTCTCTTGAAATATCCTTCTCTTAAGCTTGCACAACTCTCTACAACAGTCCCAAGCTCTCACAACTCTCTCTATTTATCTTCCTCTCTTTGGTTTCCTCAAGCCTTGCTGGTAATATCCACTTATCTTGTGTCTTTAAGAATATTGATATTTATCACATCCCTTGTATATGCATTTATCATCTTGTCTATTTATCTTTCAATCTATTTATCTATCTGGTTGTCTGTGGAGGTGGAAACACCAAAGCAAGGATTTGATTGAGGCAAGCCCCTAAACAACCTGAACACTTTTTCTCGATCTTATGTGTGCAAGTGTTGAAGGTGTATCTTTGTTGGAGGCTTCATTTTCAAGTTTTTTTGTGAGTTGTCTATTTCTTTTGTCTTGTTTTATCATTTCATTTTCATTTAGTTAGTCTACTTTTATTTTTGTTATTCTCTATTATTTTCTTGCATTTTAAGAGTTTCAAATTATCATAATTGTTAGTGGGTACTTAGCTATTTTTGAGACATTCTCAATTTTTTGTATGTACAAGACACTAGCACACCGTGAGGATGTCCATGCACCGTATTTTCATCCTTGGATGGGAGTTTGTTAGATTGTCCAAAAGACCTCTATGACCTACTCTCTCCATTTCTAAGATTTTCACATTTTAATTCTATATAAAATATAAATAAACCCCCTTTTATCATTTCATCTCATCACATGAGCTTTGATCCCTAAGGTAGTTGAGAACTATTTTCCCCTTTATACCTTGTCATCTTGAGGGTGTTGAATCTCCTCCTCTACAATGTTCTTCAATGTGAGAAATTTACTTTTGTTACTAGTCATGTGACATGAACAACTATTGTCTACATACCATTACTCTCCATCATCTTGAGCATGTAGGGAAATTTGTATTAACATGGATCTCTTTTTTCTATCTTCTTTATTCTTTTTCCATAATTTTGAATTCTTCACCTTTTGTTCCATAAGGATGTCTTTCTTTTTTCCTTGCATTGGGGAATATACAAAAATAGTTCTACAAAATCATGTTGTGTGCCCATAGTTATTACATTTAAAACATCCAACATTGTAAAGTAGAGGAGTAAAAGAAATGTAATTCCTTTTATCAACCCTAGATGTATTCTTATCCTTGCTCCAACCATAATTTCTTATATGATTCCTACAGTTTATTGCCTTCTGACCAAAATGATTGCATGTGAAACAATAAAAATGAAAGGATGATGATACTTAGTCATATGTGCTTGCCTTTGTTGAAAGAATTTTCTAAAAATGGTCTTCTTATTCTTTTGGTATGTGCTTAGTTTTGATGCAACATGACTTTATTTTGCTTTGATAAATTCTCCTTAATTTGATGGGGCTTTTAAGTGCATTAATATAACTTTTTGGATTTTCTTTGTTTGATTCTACTTGTTTCTTTTCTTTGTTTTCTTCATAACCAATACTAGTTTTTATAGATGTCAATCTTTGTTCACTTATGAGTCTAGGATTTTGGTGCTCTTTTCAAACTTAAATCTTGTGTTTAACTTGGTGGTAATCTTCTCTAATTCCTTCCTTAGAGAAACAATCTCATATTCTAGTCTTCCACACATTTCTTCCTTTATATTTAATTGAGATCTAATTTCTTCTTCAATTTTCTTGTCTTCCTCAATTTTGAACTTTTAATTCAATGAGATCACTTTTTATGATTCTTCATATGTTTTGGTCTTCCTACATTCTTCTTGAAATAGCTTCTTGTACTTTAAATTCTTCTTCCTAAGTCTCTCAATCTCTTCCATGGCACAATAGAGTTCTTCCTCAAATCTTTCTTCATCATCATCTTCATAATTAGATTTGATCTTCTCATCCTCATGTGAGTGCTTGTTTTCTTTATCATCATTTTCAATGATATTTCCTTTTGTTTCAAATGTCATAAAAAGAATTCCTTCTCTATAGCTATCCCAATCACTTTCATCAGTATAAGCATAAAGACTCTTCTTGTAATCATAGGAATTCTTCTTCTTATTGTTTTTATCATACTTGTGACTATATTTGTTTCTTTTCTTTGTATAAGGCTCTTCTTCTTCATCATTATCTCTTTCTTTCAAATATGGGTATTTCTTAATAAAGTGTCCTACTTTTTATAGTCAAAAATTTTTAATGGAAAATTTCCCTTTTTCTTTCTTTTTAATTTTTGTACAAAAAGAGCTTCCTCCTCATTTGTTTCATGCTCAGAACTTGGCATAGGTTCTTTATTCTTTGATCCTTTTGTGGCTGTGAAGGCTACTTACCTTTTAGATGTATTGTCTTTTTTAGTCATCTCAAATGTTGTGAGGATTCCATGTAGCTCATCCATGGTTAAAGTATCCAAGTTCTTCATCTCTTCAATAGCAAAAATTTAAGCATCGAAACTTAAGGGAAGAGATTTTAAATTTCTTTGTACTATTGTTGATTTTTCTATTTTTTCACCAATACCCTTTAAATTATTGACTATCTCATCTACTCGAAGCAGATAGGCAACAATATTTTCTTCATTCATCATCTTTAGACTCTCAAATTCTCGTCGATGGGTTTGAAGTTTTTCTTTCTTTACTTTATTGTCTCCTTCATAAATATTTTTTAATTTATCCCATATATCCTTAGTAGATCTAGAATACATTACTTTCACAAGTTCTAATTCAGTTAATCCACATAAGATTGCATTCTTGGCTTTAGCATTATTTTCACTTGCCTTCTTTCCTACTGAATTTGTTGGAGGAGTTGATGGAGCTTTATATCCACTTACCACTAGCTGTCAAATGTCAAATCCTAGGGCACTTAATATAATTTTTAATTCTTAAAATCCAATATACATAATTTGTCCCATCAAACAATGGAGCATTATTGGAGAACCCTTCTTTTCCACCCATGTGTGCTCTTTTGATCTAACTTCTATTTTATTAAACTAATTTGAAGGAGCCTACTCTGATACCAATTGATGAGCACATGGTTATACTAAGAGAGGGGGGTGAATCAATATAACAATATTATTTTTATTTTTAAACTTAATTAATCACTTTAAGATTTAGTCAAATTTAGCACATATATTTATCAAATAATGAATAACACAATAGCAACTCAATTTATGTGGAAACCCTTGGAGGAGAAAATCACAACAAAAATATTGCTTTTATTAAACTTATTTTTACAAATTCTAAAGAAACCAACCCCTCATTCAATTTGTGAGCACCAACCCCTCATTCAAATTGTGAACACCAACCCACTAGAGGTACCAACCCCTCATTCAAATTGTCTTCAATTTTTTTTCTATAACTCTCTTCTTTAATCTACTATGATTCCCTTATTAAATCTGCTATAAAATGATCATAAATCTGCCATACAACTTCTCATAGTCTCCTCCTTTATTGTGCAAATAATCTTCTTAAATTTTGTTCTTCAACACACTATCATTCAGCTCTCCCATAATGATCTTATATCTTCCCAAAAGGGACAATTCCCTTAGAGACATCTCTTTTCATCAATAATCATAACCCAAAGACAACTCAAACCTTTTAAGAATAAATTGTTGCTTTTTGATGTTTGTTCATATTAAACAAATCACTGCTCTATATAGTCAAATGCTACTCTATATAGTCAATCTTTGATTTATTTATTTTAATCATTTAACATACATATCACACATCTCCTTTATGTGAATCATTGTCTAATAAAGCCATCAATGTTCCTTTTTTAATTATTTTTTTGTTTTATTCTAATTTTGTCCTATTCTTCTTGTCTTATTCAGCCTTACCTTTATACCAAATATTGACTATTTAATAGGATTAAATTGTTGTTATTTGAAAGTTGACACAAAATATAATTATTATTTATTATATGTTAATTTTTGCTTCCTTCTTATTAATTGTTTCCTTTCCATCAATTGATCTTTTTAGCTTGATTAATATATACATTGGCATCAATGACAATATTTTAACAAGTATCCCAAAGAAACTTGAATATATTTTGATCATTCCAAAGGAAATTTCAAGAGCACCAATAAGTAGAAGATTTACAATACTATTTCAAGTCAATTACATATGATCAAATTCATGTTTATTCATAGTAAGATGTTTCATGTATGTGCTTATTTGTGTTATGAGCACTAACATTTACAAGATCTCGAAGAATCCTCCAAGTTCTCCTTGTATGTGATGAGCTAAGTGACTTTAGTCCTACAAGGAATATAGATATGAGTGGTAAGTTACAATAATGTTATATATCATTTGATTTTATCCATATGCCTTTGCTCTCCATAGAGTACGTGCTCTTCATCATTATCATCATAGGTTTTTTTGGAGGTGGAAACACCAGAATGGGGTTTGACTAAGGAAAAAGCCTATACAACATAACCCTTCTTCCCTTGTCCTTGCAGGTTATAGGTCTAAAGTGGATTCATGTGGGTTGGAGATTATAAGGCCTCAAAACCCTAAACAAGCATTCCAGTACCTTTCATCATCAAATTATACCAAGTTGATTACTCGCAAAGTATCAGACCTCAAAACCTTCTCAATGGACAAAGACTTTCAAACTGTGATGCACTTGTACAAGCTCTAAAACCCTAGAAATATCCATTTCTGGACTAGGGTAGTCATGCTCCTATCTAGCCAATTCTAGTCCAGATTTATATCTTGGGTTCCTCTTTGTTTGTACTTTTCAACTCTTCTTTTTGTTTTTGTCTTTATGTTTTGCATTTTCTAGATTCTATAATAGTTTGTCACTTTAGTATTAATTCAACTAGTTTCATACATCTTCTAATAAATCATCAGTATCACATCACATCATCAATCAAAAAGGGAACCAAAACCCTAACTAATTATTTGGCTCTTCCTTGAGGATAGTAGTCGAATAGTCTCTTATGGATACTTTTGTGTCTGCCAATGTTTCATAGTGGAATGAGTGATTTAAGTTAAGCATTAGCCTTAGATGCCATTTCATCATCTCACACAAACATTAGGTCTATTTTATGAAAGGCAAGTGCAATATTCCTATTAAATTATTAACAAAAGATTTTAAAACTTGTAAGAAATTGAATAATTAAATAGTTATATTTTATTATAAATAGGGATTTTAGTTTATCCACTAAATAGAGAAAGTGGAAACAATAATTCTAATGATTAGTAATCGGTAACTAATACATTTCTTGAAATCGCTTAATTAAATTCATATTAAAGAAATTAAATTATTAGATTATTTATAAATTATCCCAAACGTAATTTGAATCCATTATTTAGATCCATTCTAACTATGATAACAACTCAAATTTAAAGAACTTCTATAAATAAAAAATTCACTTACTTCTTTTAGATTACTCTTGACTCAATTATTAGTTTTAATTTCAAATGTATCATGACAATTAATTTTTGAGTCGAAATCCTAAGGCTCTTATTTATAAATTACAAATGTATCTATGATTTTAATCCTCAAATTAATAAGTTAAATTAAAATAGAATTCTAACTTGGATCTATAATTGTTTTTAAGTTCAAAAATTGTTTAAGTTAAACTAAATAGGAACCAATTCCTTAACTATAACCTACAACTACTTGTTTTCTTTTAGATATTGAATCCCTCTTTTTCCATTCAAATTTTGCAAATCAAATTAAGTTCATATTCCCCTTCAATGTTTAATTTAATTGTAATCTTAGATTGATCATTTGAATGATCTTATTTGTTAATTTCTAATCTATTATAGATTAAAATGATTGTAGATTGCTGAATACTATAGAGGTTTTTCCAAAATTTGTAGTTATGTTGTAGGTTGAATATATGTGTTATATGCATATACATATATATACATATTAACATATATATGGGTGTATGTATTTATATATACATATATACATAGATATACACTATGTACTAGACATGGATTATTCAGCCCAATTCACTCTGATTTATATCTATTTTATGCCAAATTTGATGTTTACTTTTTCTTTTCAGTGGCCTCTGGGCATTATATATATATATATAATCCTTATTTGTGGGTTTCAAAAAAAGTTTCAGACTAGAATCATATATTTTTTACTTGTTTTTATATATTTTATGTCATTTAAATGGTGACCATAGTGCAATTTATATGCAAGTTTAAAAGACATAATTTTTTGTATTTGTTTTGAATGGGTATCATAGGGTTGAATTTCATGGAACCAATGAGCCACCATGGCATTGCAACCCATATAGTTCAGGGCTCCATGGGAGCCCATGAATCCCACAACCACCAAAGGGAAGGGTGACTTGTAAGGCTGACCCTTCGACCTTAGGTCGGTGTCCTATTTTTTTTATATATATTTTATTTGTTTAAATTTTTTACTATATAATATATAATATTATATTATATTATATATAACATACAATATATAATATATAAATTAAAAATTATTTAAATTGTATAATACATATAGTATAACACATATATATACATATACATATACACATATATATACGTATATATGCATATTTATACATAAATATACATATATACATATATAGATACATACACACATATATACATACATATGTATGTATGTATACATATGCATATATACCTACATGTATACATATACATGTATGTATGTATATATATACATAAGTACATATAGACATATTTATGTATATATAATTAAGTACAAGTATATTGATTATACTTAATTAACAATAGTTTTGGGGTGATGTTGGATAAGAAAATTCTTTGAAGTTGTCCTCTAATCTAAAGTGTAAGAGTAATTTTCACTAATTGAAAGTAATTAAGAACTATAGTTTAGGTACCAAGTTCAATTTGAAGTAAAATTTCATTTTCAAAATTCCATAAATTCAATTATTGAAAATGGATTAAGTATTTTCCAAAATGTCAGTTTCCACTAATTAGTTTTATTTAAGTCTATTTTCCAAAAGTACAAGTATGGTACACATGCATTAAATATTCAATTCTAAAAGTTCATTTTGCACTTAGAAATAATTAAACATTGATTTATTTCCTATTCACATATGATAACTGTTAAAATAAATATTGAAACAGCTCCCTCTGGGATCTTTTGAAATATGTGCGCTGGCTTGTATGTCGCCAAAGTCTGGTCGACTTTCCTTAGAGTTTTGACCTCCCGCTGTTCACATCCTCTCTTCGCAACTTCGGGTAGAGGCTTCCCTTTCGGCTCCAAAGAGGCTGTACGGGGCCTCCACGTGTCGTACTTACGGAGGATTTCATTTGTTTTCCCTTGAGGTCTCTTCGGGTTGCGAAGGCCTTCCATTGGGGCAATCACTCCTAAGATGGTCAGAGAGGCCCACACTTTGGTACGTGGCGGCATATCGCAAACTTTTTATGCAGGGATGAAATAAGCAGCTGCAGCCTGCGAAATGCTTCGGCAGGCCTTCTTTTATTTTGTGGCAGGCCCTATCTTCAGCCACATGTCAACCACTCGCAACCTTTTCAAAGCAGTAAGGAGGTGAACGTCGCGGGCTGCGAAACACTGCCACGCGTCTTTCGTACCCGGTTCACGCGGCTTTCTCTCCACTTCGGGAGTGACCTCAGCCCCTTTAGCATGTGTCGCTTCTTCGCAATCTCTCGGCAGCGACAGGAGAAATTCTCATTCGGGCAGCGACGGGCTACCACGTGCCTTACACTGATCCTCGAAGCGATGAATGGGCTGGTTGGGTAATACTATGCTATAGGGTGCTGCTCATCATGTTTCTCTAAAGCGGTGGGTGACATTGGTCGCCACAGATGTGGCTAGGACTACTGCCATCATTACAAAGGGCACGCCTGTAACCGATCGAACGGATGTTGTGTTCTAACTGGTTGCTGTTGTAACGGCATTGGGAATATTCTGATTCGGGCATCATTACAGGAGATTGTGCGATCTTTTCTACGGCTTTCCAAAGTAGTGGGATTTTGCTCTCTGATTATATATACTCTCTCGACCGGGGAGAGAGGGGTCCAAGATTTTTGAAAGAATACTAGTTTTAACAAGAGACACCAGGCCTCTTTTGCATGTTAATTTGCAAGAAACTTTCAGACTGTGCCTATTGTTCGGCCTTTCTGTTTTTCATGTTTTGATTAAACTGTAAACTGTACTTTTTATTGTCTTAAGCATTTCATTTGAGGAGACTTCTATATATTGAATACAAGCTTGCTTATATAAATCATATCCAAATGACTCTTTTTAGTAGTAGGGATGTATGCAATACTATTTTATGTCGATAAATGAATTGTTTATGCTATAACTTTAAGTTTCTGATGTTTTGGAACATAACAACATTCAGGCCCTTAAATTTATGATTTATCGTGCCCCTCAACAAATTTTGGCGCATCGCCTTAGAATAGAATTTGCTTCATTATATCCACTTCCTTTTCCCTTTCCAAAAACTCATTATAGAAGAGGTCGGCTTCTTTAAAACCCGGAGGTCACTCAGTTCGGCGCAAAAGGGTCCCCCTTGAACTGAGTTTCCCATAAGGCACTGTTACCTCGTCAAATTTTGGCGTCAACAGTTTGTACCTTTTTCTGGCACGCCTGGTGGGACCCAAACTAATGAAATTGTCTTATAGAGGGGTGTATGAGCCACCGGCCTGTAACTAGATCCCAGACTGCAAATAACCCAGGTTTATTAATACCTCCATTAGGGACAGTCTAGGCCACAAATCAGTTAGTAGGCGTTCCATTCCCACCACCCTTTCCTCTCACGATGTTGCCAGCCGCGAACAGAAACTATGTAGCATGGGATGCTGGAAGTCCCTTGGTAGCTCCGGTAGCGCCTACTGTTTAGGGCGCTATCCCGGTTTCGGCCCTAAAAGCTCTTCCTAAATTTGCTGAGGACAACACAAAAATGCCAGCAGAACATTTGCAGGATGTAGCGGATGTATGTCTGGTACACAGTATCACAGCGTAGAATGTAGCCCTGAGACTCCTCGCCGCGTCTTTCAAAGGCAAGGCCCTGGATTGGTACCAAACACTGACTCCTAATACCATTCGCACTTGGGATGACCTCGAAGATCCATTCTATGAAAGGTTCTCAAATGACGGAGATCGTTCTTCGTTATATTATCAGCTGTCGGTCATAAGATGAGCACCCCAGGAGGCTCTGACAGACTTCAATGCCCGATTTCACTCAAGTTGGTGAAGGATTCCTGTAACTATCCGCCTGACTCCAGAATTGGCGTTCATGTTTTATCTGAAGTCTATTAACCCCGACATTTCTATGATGATCAAGTCTTTGGGAGGAGCCACTTTACCAGATGCTTATGCCACCGCTATCAAAGCAGAGAATCACTTGATAGATTGCGAGAAATTGCCTCATCGACCTGTTGTGCCGATATTTCTTGAGATATCAAACGCAGCACAAGAAGTTGCATCGATCAGTGCGCCAACAACTCCCCAGTCAGCGTACTCATATGCAGCTGCTCCCAAAAACTTGGCTTCCACATCGGGTTCTCCCAGGAATGAAATGGGCAACCTCAAGGAGATGTTGCGAACTATGGCAAATGACATAACAACTCTCAAACGGAACCAAGCAATGCCTCCGCGACCTGCATATCAGAACTATCAAGGTGGGCGGCCTACCTATCAGCAAAATCAATATCAGAATGTGCCTCGCACTAATTCACCAGCGGCGGCTACAAACCAAATGGTTCCGGTGCCTACGCCACTGACAGGTGCGTTGCCAAGCTCAAGTAAAGAACTAACCGCAGAACAAAACAATCTTATTGATGACATCAATTCATGGTGCTTCCCTTGCAATGGTGCACATATGCCTCAAAATTGTCCGCGTGGCAACTTACAACAGAAGGTGGCAGAACAATGCAATCAAAGTACCGCAACAGAAAATGGAGAATACATATATGCCTCGGCAATGGAGAATGCGGTTCTTACCGCACAAATGCAAGAGATGTCCTTAGAACAGGAGTCCGATATTGTGCCTGATCATGCGCTCTTCTCATGGATGGAAGATGAGGAAATGGTGTTTGCAAATGACACGTCCACAGCCGAAACACCACAGGTACAGTCCGACTATAACACACACTCAAAGAGGAGATTCACCGGTGAGCCCGTTGTTTCACTTTTGGACAGCCCGCAACGCAATGGCATATCCGATCAAATTCCTAGCGTTTCGACTATCTCTTCGTCTTTTCAACCATAGAGGGAGATTGTTATAACAAAAGCAAAGGAGCAGAAATCTCTGAGCTCCTCACCTTTTAATGTGGTGGAACAATTAAAGAAATCATCTGCTAATGTGTCTTTATGGGACATTCTAGCTATCCCGGAACATAAAACTATGCTACAAAAAGCGCTTCAACAAGATATCAGCTTAGTACCAACTGAGCCTTCAGCCAGTACCGAGGCGGTTTATCAAATGTCACCAGCTAAAGTTCTTGCAGACAAAGCTAAGAGATCCCATGCAGAAGGCAGAAATAGGCCAAAACCTCAACCCTTCTTCTTGACTCTCATTATAGGGAAGAAGCTATTACACAATGCTATGATTGATTCTGGCGCTAGTACAACGGTTATGCCAAAACTGATAGCCGAAGCCTTGGGGCTCAGCTACGAACCTATGAAGAAAGGGGTGATGCAGCTAGATGGAAATAAGGTTGATACTGTGGGCGTCATCAAAGTGCTTTCGCTAACTCTATTTGCCTGCCCAAGTATCACGGTCCCGCAAGATACAGTGATCATAGATGTTCCACCAATGTTTGGTCTTTGTCTTTCTCGAGAATTTACTTCAAAGGTGGGTGGATATTTGTCCTTAGATTGGTCACATCTAATACTTAGGACCAAACATGGTGCAAAAATGAAGATTGAATCGGAGGCTCTACATTCCGAACATGTGGCAGATGAGGCCCTGATCAATTTTGAAGCCGCACATACCTCCATCACCAAACAGGACATGTACAATGTCGAACTGCTAGAGGAGGAGAAGGTGAGCGGAGACCGAAGTGATGAAGAATATGCTCTGTTGAGTGAATATATAAACAATGATCCTTTCGGGAATTATCATGCTACCGGATTGGGCACATATGTGATTTATGATGAAGACCAAGTTCTTCCGAAGGTCGTCAAAGAATCCTATGATGACCAAGTAAATGAGCTGTGGACATTATATTTTGATGGAGCAAGGAGCAAAGTTGGAGCTGGAGCAGGGATATGTCTAATATCCCCGCAGAATGAAAAGTTGTTGAGGTCTTTCTGATTCTAATTCGCCTGTTCAAACAATGAGGCTGAATATGAAGGGTTAGTCCAAGGCCTAAGCCTAGCGGAACGAATGGGTATCAAACAATTGATTGTATTCGAAGATTCCGAACTGGTAGTTAATCAGGTCTGAGGAATTTCTGCAACAAAGAATGTCCGCATGAGATCCTATCGGCATCAAATTTGGGACCTGATTGAAGGTTTTGTAGCTTTCAACATCCTGACCATTCCCTAAACGTAGAATGGCGATGTAGACCGCATGGCGGTGATCGGTGCCCAGTTTGATCCTGTTTCCGACTTGCTTCAGAACAAATATTCAGTGCGAGTGCTTGTTCGACCAACAATCCTTGACAATGACCAGAGTTGGCAAGTCTTTGAGAGCGATGAGCACATTGCCTCATTTATTTAGCACTCAGGAGAATTCACTGATCAACTTCAACTGAAGATCGCCGAGGCCTATGAAGGACAAATTATACAACTTAGGTCAAATAAACTTCCAAAGGGGTTAGTTACTCTCGAGAATTTTTTTGATTGTAATGACTCCCGAAATGATAAGAAAAAATTTGTGGCAGACAAAAGTGATTATGAAAACCTTTGGGTCTCCGATGATAGGAATCTTTGGGTCAGAAAGGATGTCTCACAGTGGGATAGAGAAAGGCTTATCAGTTTCTGTGAAAAATATAGAGTAGTGGCCTGGTCCTACGATGATCTGGAGGGTTATGATCCTGGCATCATTCAACATACTATTGAGCTAACAGAAGGTGCGAAACCAGTTCGACAGAAACAGCGGCCGGTCAACCCTAAAGTTGAAGCCTTGATGGCTCAAGAGCTGACCAAACTCATCGAGTCACGTATTGTCTTCCCAATCAAACATAGTACTAGGGTGTCAAATCTGGTACCAGTCCAAAAGAAGAATGGTGATATTCGCTTATGCGTGGACTTCCGAGACTTGAACAGAGCATCTCTGAAAGATCACTATCCATTGCCTTCTATGGAGTCGATCCTCCAAACTGTCGCAGGATCAGAAATGTTCTCTCTACTAGATGGCTTCTCTGGCTATAACCAGATTAGAGTTAAAGAAGATTAGCACAAAACTACGTTCACTACGAAGTGGGGAACATTTGCATATGCTAAAATTCCTTTTGGTTTATCCAATGTAGGGGCAACTTTCTAGCGAGCTATGGACGTCGCATTTAGCGAACTGATCAATAAGTTTATCCTAATCTATTTGGATGACCTTACTGTGTTCTCTAAATCTAAAGATGATCATTTCGATCATTTGGAATTAGTTTTTCAAAAGTGCCAGGAGTTCGGGATTTCCTTAAATCCAAAGAAATGTGTGTTCGGAGTACCCCAGGGTAAGCTGTTAGGGCATGTTGTGTCTAAGGAAGGTATTTCAATTGACCCCGAAAGAGTGAGGGCTATCAAAGAGCTTCCCCTTCCGGTAAATAAGAAAGGTGTCCAGTCTTTCCTCAGCAAGGTAAATTTCGTCAGTAAATTTATTTCTGATTTTGCGGGAATGATTAGGCCGATCACCCTAATGCTAAAAAAGGATCAAATTTTCAAGTGGACAATGGATGCTCGGGAGGCATTTGAGAAGGTCAAAGAAGTGATCTCCACAGCCCCGGTGTTAATTAATCCCGATCAGTACAAATATTTTATAATGTATGCCTTCAGTAGCAAGTCTAGTATCGCTACTGTTTTGACTCAAAAAGATAGTGAAGGAAAGGGAGAACATCCAGTGGCGTTCTATTCCCGAACGCTAAAGGAATATGAGGTGAATTATAACTTCATCGAAAGACAGGCCTTTGCAATAGTAAAAGGACTTAAAAAGTTCCGCCATCTAATCTCCTGCAGCAAAGTTCTGGTATATGTCGCACATTCTAGTGTGCGGGAATACATCATGGAGGGAGAGATCACAGAAAAAAGGGCTAATTGGATCACCAAGATCCTGGAGTATGACATTGAGGTCAGGCCTACCAAGACTATTAAAGGCAGAGGACTGTATGAGTATATGGCACAGGACGAGGAGTTGCCTGCCAAAGAGGAACAGCCAGAGCTCGTCCTAATAAATGGATTGGGATCGGAAGATGATTGGCTAACAGATAGAATGAACTTCATGCGAACCGGAAGGTATCCACCAGGCCTCTCATCCCAAAGAAGAAGGTATTACCGGCTTTAGAATTGCGGATACACGCTAATAGGAGTTCTTTTCAAAAGAAATTTTAATGGTGTGCTCCTACGATGCGTTACTTCAGGGGAGGCGCAGAGGATCCTCGACGCATTTCACAATAGCGACGAAGGTGGACATTTCTCCACTAAAACTACCACCATCAAGGTCCTGCGGGCTGGATATTACTGGCCTACACTTTTCAATGATTCCTACTCCCTGGTAAAGACTTGTAAAAAATGTCAGTTCTCCGATAGAAGGAAGAATTCAGCGATGCCCCTCAAACCTATCGTGGCGGATGAACCATTTGCGCAATGGGGCCTGGACTTCATCGGAATGATCAACCCGGTTTCTAGCACCGGACATAAATGGATTTTAACAGCTACAAACTACTTCACAAGGTGGGCGGAAGCCGTTCCCCTTAAAGAGGAAACAAAAATAGAGATTGTAGACTTCCTTGAAGCCCTGGTGACAAGGTTCGGCCCTCCGAAGACAATCATCTCGGACAATGCCAGAGTATTTGTAGGTACAAAGGTATGTCACTTTGCATTAAAAAATGACATATTCCTTAAAACATCATCAAACTATTATCCACAGGGAAATGGCCTAGCCGAGTCGACAAATAAAAGTTTGGTCCAACTCTTTAAAAAGGTCAGCTTAGAACACCAGAGGGAATGGCATAAAAATCTCCGAAAGGCACTCTGGGCCAACCGCATAACTCCTAAGCAAGTCCTCAATACTTTTCCCTATGAGCTGGTATATGGGAAGGAGGCACTGTTACCTATCTCTATGGAGATTCTGGCGATATAGTTGTTGAAATCTCTTAAGATAGAACAAAATGATGCCATGGTGGTTCGGCTTGCCGAACTACTGGAAGTACAAGAAAAAAGGGAGAATTCCCTAAAAGCGATGACAGGTCGTCAGCAGGTGGTCAAATGATGGTTTGACAAGAAGGCTTCTGACCAAGGTCTAAAAAGCGGAGACTTAGTGCTAAAATATGACAGCAGGGCTGCAAAGTCGGGTCAGCACGGTAAGTTTGACAGCCTATGGGAGGGACCTTTCAAAATCATTCGGTGCACACAACACAACGCTTTTGAGCTAGAAAATATGGAACAGGAGCCTTTAGGAATCCCCGTCAATGGGATTCATCTTAAGTTATTCCATTAGGAAAAATGCTCTATCCTGTACAGTTGTAAATAACACTTTTATTTCCTTTCCTATTTTTGGCCTATTCTTTTGCTAAATCAGTTGTCTTGCTACGCATTTGCTCGTCATCATTAGCGGGTAAAACACCAGAGTTTCTTAACACGAAGTATACTCATAAATGGAGAAAAGGCATACAAAATTTGCAAACCCAGAAAAAGTTCAAACACAGAAGTAAAAAGGAGCATAGATTTTCCTTAAAAAGAGAAGTATATATTTATATATATATATATATGTTCTTGAGTTACAAAATGGCTGAGATGCCGATTTTCAAAATATACAAGTATTAGAGTATACTATATATACATAGCCTTTGTTCAGGCTTATCCGGAGCAGGTGAGTTACATCATCAGAGAGAAAGGCAAGGGAGTTATCTAGTCAAAGGAATGGCTTGCAGCAACCGACGCATCCACTGCAGCGTCCACTTCTTCCTCGTCTACGGGCTCCTCGGCAGCACTGGCAGCATCATTCAACGCAGCCATCGTTAGTGGTGGATACACTAGGTCCCTTAAGTCAGTATACCATTCTACGTTGTAGAAGGGTATCACGTTGTAGCTCTGGAATAGGAAGTGCAGGGCTTGAGTAACCCTTTGTTGGTGCTAGCCACGGGTCTACAGGCGGAATCCACTGAGAAATGGCAGCCAAACAACGACAGCTTCTTCTTCAATAAAGCGACGCAGGTCGCTGGCTGTTGGCAGGCCTATCCCATACACAGCGTGTGTAACAACCTCGCCGAGCCCATTCAAGTACTTCTTTGGGAAGATTTCTTTGACCAGCTTCAAGATAAGTGGCCAGGGAATGCAAATGTCCAGCATGGACGCTACAAAGTGCGAGCACACATCGGTGTTCACCCTATGCTTATCTTCATATTCTACGCAATCCTTGCCTAGGACCCACTTAATAGCTACCAGAACCAGCGAGTGCTTGTTCTTCGTCATCCTTTTCAGCCTTCTAGTGGAGATCTCACCTACAAACACCTTCTATGATTTGAACGAGGTAAGGCGAATTGGGGTATCCATTCTCCTAACACTATCCCTAAGTCTGCTAAAATAATGCTGAACCTGCTCACCACCTAACCTATGAAAAGACTTGTTGAGTAATCTGCTACTGACCTATCACTTCTTAAATGCTAAGTATGTTTGTTTGCTATCTACTGGCCTATTTATAGAAAAATTGACAAGACATATGTCAATTCGTCTGTAAGAAACGTGATGTATACTGGCTGCAATCTCGAAGGCCGAGTCTGTGTTTGCTCACATTTTGGGCCGATACATGCATGATAGCATGGCTCAAGGAATGCTTAATTAAATGAAGTTAATTAATTAAGCTTTAAAAAGGTGGCGCTTGTTGGTGAAGGGACGTATGGCCGTATGCTATGGTGTCATATCTCAAGCACATCCCAGAGCCCAAGGTGATACTTGTATCTTTTCAGGCTGTGATCGTTTACTTAGCGTAATCATTCCGGCCAGGATATTAATTGCCGGTGCATGCTAACACAAGGTGAGAAGGCCAGTTGCAAGCTCAATTTCCAAGGAGATCAGGGCGTATCACACGATCTCTTAAAAAGCAATGATGAAAGTCGGCTGCCTCGAAATAGCAATCAGTTCATCTTGCACGAGTTGTAGAATTAACGGTACATACCGAATTAAATGCAAAAGGCTTGCTTTCGCCTACCACCTTAGGAAAAGTTGCTGTTATTGCATGAAAAGGCTTAATATTTCAAAGTCTTTTTACAAACACAAGGAAGTGCAAAGTGTTTTTTGTCTGTCTATTCAGCGCAAGCGTATTCACAGGCCAGGAAGTTTACAAGTTCTGCAGTGAAAAGAAAAATGTCAGAATCTTCAGCTCAGCTGATGCAAGAAGAGATTAGCCAGGATCTGTATATGGCCATTCATTCTTTGGCTGAGGTATACGTGTACGAAGATGTAGCATATGCCACTCCTAGCATACCCACGAAGACAAGAAGAGCCAACACAGAGGAGCTGGAAAGACCCAAGGAATGTAGTAACCCGAAAAGGGTTAAGGAAGAGTGAGTTAATATCCACGACCCAAAGCTTGCAAAGAACCCTAAATCTCTTAGAGAGGCAGCTTGTGCAAGGTTATCGGCAGCAAAGGCAGACCAATCCATGACAGAAGGAGTCTGGCTTAGCGGCCTCCCACAGTACATGGTCCCATTGGTGCACTATTGCCCAGAGGTGGTTGACGTGGCTGTTTAGTGCTATAATCCAGATACCCATTGTATTGAAGGTCACCATTTGAGGGTTCATATCGGCCGAGAAGCTATCTGGCACATGTTATGTATCCCTGACCCAAGTAGAAGAAAAGAAACTATCGAGCATTTCCGCCCAAGCAAGGGGGAGAAAATATGGAAGAGGATGAAAACTGGTTCTGACTTCTTGTTAGAAGAGACTAATAAGAAAAGTATCGCGTCCGCTAAGGCACCGAGTATCCCATTATCACGTGATTCATTCTGCGATGATCTCTGGGACCCCATGTCCATGCTGGCATTTGTTTGCGGCCGAGACTCCGATGAGAAGATCGAGGCTTTTCAGCTGGGACCTGCGATACAGTTTCGCAAGCAGCACGACCTCTTCTGGTGTGATTTTGCTGAGTTCATGGTCGAAGAAATGGTACAGCAAATAGAGAATTATTAGGCGGAGAAGAAATTTAGATTTTTTTCCTATCTGGTCCACATGTTCCTACATCAGAATCCAGATTTCTTCGCCCGATTTTTTCCGCTATCAATTTTTGATGAGCAAGACAAAAGAAAGCCGGTGTCTACATGGACACCTTTCCTTTTCGCAACATATGACTATTATGCTTTCGTAGACTATTTCATAGCCCCAGTCCTGAATGATTTGATCGGAGAGGGTGATATCGTCCTGCTCAACATGGAGTAGACTGGATTTTTGCAAAGCTACACTCCCGCTTGTGACTGGTTCTTAGGCAAGGATTTCACAATCCTTCGAATGCGGGGTTTTATTGGTAAACCTTTCCTACTCCCGGCTTGCGTCACCGATAGAGTGCTCGCGCTGGAGGTTTTTCGACAGGTGTGTATCATTGATTTCATGTTCTGTAGCTGCGAAAGTGTCAAGAAGAAGGGATTCTTCACTTGGCCGAAGAGTTTCAAGTCGGTAACCCTGGTTAAAAAAAAGTCGCACAAGCTGCTAGAGGAGAAGCTGGCACATCTAGGGTTAGTACTAGTAAATGATAAGTAGGATTACAACCCTTTCAATGACCTGCCAGAGCCCCACATGAAAGTTACACATGTTCCCCAACCATACTAGGAGAAGCGGCATAATAAGCGGACTGATAAAGATGAGGATTTTGTTGAATTAGCACAAATCCCTATACCGGATACCAGAGATCCATGGCACAAGTTCTACTTTCTAGTGGCCATGGCCCGGGACAACCTTCTGATAGAGCGCGGTATGTATAACAAGTTGAAAGTAGGCGAGGAATGGAGTGATGAAAAAATAAAAGCTTTTTGGAAATATCGCCAGGAAACAGCACAGTTGAACACTCTTTATAATCAGTTGAAGGACGACCAGGAATTTGAAAAATGGTGGGATGAGGGCCATCCCAGCCCGATCTCTAGTGCTGACAGAAGCGAAGCAGAGGGATCCGAGGAGCAGGAAGAAGAAACGGCGGTATCATCCTCTTCAGCACAAGGAGGCAATGTCTCCAAGCATGCCGCCTATGTGGGCACTAATGTGCGCTTTAATATATCAAGAGGCTCGCTTACATGCACATGGGCCGCTAAACCGGTCAGGCCGACGCCTCAGCAGAGGGATCCGACAGCTGATGTTAGTGAGTGTCCACCTGCGAAAAGGCAGCACACAGAAAGTATTATTGGAACAGTTTCACATGAACCCGTCGGAGGAGAAGTGCCCGCTGCTAGTCAAATGCCAGAATTAGCGGGCGAGTCACGAACAATCCTGGAGCCGCTACCGACTAGTCAGTAGGTACATTTCGCTCATTCCTCTCTTACATCTCATTCTTTCATATCTGCCCCTACTCAATCAGCAGCTCCTGCCATAAGTCCGAGTCCTCCACCTTCTGCTTCTGGTCCAGCTTATTTAGTTGGATTTGCCTAGTATTCACAGGCCTCACCGTTTATAATTACTCCTCCGAGTATGCTCACGCACGCTGCTGCCACTTAGACTTTTCTCACCTCGCTTTCGGAAAATGTTCCTCCTATCGGCTCCCACTCTTTTTTCTCTATGCTTACTGATCCTTTTCCATTGCAACAAGCCAATACCCAGGCAGCAACTCTTCTTCCCCGACCAATGGGCCTTACGACTGAACCTCCGGCTCAGCCGCTACAAATATCTAGCCCTGCTGATAGTCCTCAGGCTAAGCTGTGGAACGTACCACACTTTTCTCCACAAACGGTCACTCTTCAAAAGAAGCAAATGCGTGCGCCTATGAAAATTACCTATCCCTATGCCCTGCCTTCTGGTGTTCCTTTCGCAGGTGGGCTGGTTTCATCATCAGCCGAGTTCATAGCACAGGTAGATTGCAGAAAGGAAGCATGCGCAAATAGGATAAGGTGGCGCAAGGCAAAGGAAGATAATGCTCCCGCCGAGCCAAGAGTACAAGCTTCGTATGATGAGGCCCGGTAGGAATTAAAACTCGCAACCATGTACCCAAGAATAAACAAGCCACAGGGAAAAATGCAACCTGAAGATTATGAGATTTATGCTGTTGAATTTGACATGAAGGTAGCCCGACAACAAGATAAGGTCGAAATCATGGAGGAGACACAGTGGGTGGTCACTTCGGACTTCCTCAAAACTGGCCACCAGTTGAAAAAGAAAGATGAGCAACTCAAGGCAACCAAAGAAAGGGTGAGATTTCTAGAGACAAAGGAGAAATCCTTAGAGGTAGATATCGCCCGAATGACAGAAAGAGCGCTAACAACAGAGAATGAGAGAAACATGCTTCAGGGCGAAATTGCGAAGACCCAGGTTCCTGACCCCGGCCTAGTAAAAGAGTTGCATAGTCAAAACCAAGCAGCACAACATAGCCTACGGTCGATGGAAGAGGAGCTTGAACGCCTCCGCTTTGAGTACAGTCAGAGAATGGCAGAGAAGGGTGAGGAGTTGGAGCGCCTACAAGAGCAGTATCAGCAGAAAGTACAGGAGAGGGAGGCCGAATTCAAAAGCCTGAAAGCTAAGCTAGAAGAG
Organism: Sequoia sempervirens; assembly: GCA_007258455.2. Taxonomy (NCBI): domain Eukaryota; kingdom Viridiplantae; phylum Streptophyta; class Pinopsida; order Cupressales; family Cupressaceae; genus Sequoia; species Sequoia sempervirens. Next base: position 578,555,132 of record VDFB02105785.1, read on the forward strand.
GAGCTCTGAGAGACAAAGACTTCTCTGGAAGAGCAATCGGCTAACCACTCCCAAGCTGAACAAAATTGGAATAAATAAATGAATAGCTATGCGGAGCAGTTAGCGTCTAAGAAAAAGAAGAAAGCAGAATTAGCCCAGGCCCTCATTTCAAGAGACGCGGAGATTTCTTCGCTTAAAGCCTCTCCGCTACCTGCCCCTACCCTGCCTGATGTCATCCTGATGGTCAGGCAATTGTACGTTTCTCACTGGGAGAAGGTCAAGACCTTCTGCCTAACTCTGCAGCCTACTCTCCGATTCATCGACAAGGCATCAAGACTCAATTAGGAAGCCCACGACACAATGGAGCAGTTTCTGTGTTTCATCTTGGAAAAGGTTCCTGAGGCAAGGGACTTGGTAAACAAGCTATACTCTATCTCGGACGAAATTCTTGCTGAGACGGGTATTGAAGATCGGGACATTGCTGCTCAAATTGCCAATAAATTCATCCATTGTCACTCCGCTTTCCAACGCACTAAGGTAGCGGCAGATTTTCTAAGCAAGGCACTTGATGGCATACGAGGGAGTTTCTTTGAGTTAGGTAAGCTGGGTTTGCCATCCCCGTTTATCGAGGATGGCTCCATTTCCACAACTACTCAAATTGCAGAGGTTATTGAACATAAAGAGAACGATCCAGAAGCATTCAAGGAATTCACCAACCCCCCAACGGCAACCGACATTGAGGCAATCATTCATCCACTCTCCCAGCTACTTTTCCATATCCAAGCAGGTGCCGACCTACCTAAGGTGCTGCCTCAAAAGGAAGCTATTGATCTCTGCGGGGCACAAGAGAATTTGCGCAGCATGGCAAAGCCGTCCGAAGGTGAATGGTCGCCTTTGCAGGCTGCAATTTTCAAGCTCTAACTCCATTCGCCCTATGGATGAAGGCGCTGGTCTTCAGAACTAGAGAGTTTTTTGGGTTCTCCATTCTTTATCCGAAACGCCCCTGATAGTCGCCAAAAGCTGTTAAAATAAATATTGAAACAGCTCCCTCTGGGTTCTTTTGAAATATGTGTGTCGGCCTGTATGTCGCCAAAGTCTGGTCAACTTTCCTTCGAGTTTTGACCTCCCACTGTTCACATCCTCTCTTCACAACTTCGGGTAGAGGCTTCTCTTTCGGCTCCAAAGAGGTTGCGTGGGGCCTCCACGTGTCGCGCTTACGGAGGATTTCATTTGTTTTCCCTTGAGGTCTCTTCGAGTTGCGAAGGCCTTCCACTGGGGAAATCACTCCTAAGATGGTTAGAGGGGCCCACACTTTGGTACGTGGCGGCATATCGCAAACTTTTTATGCAGGGATGAAATAAGTAGCTGCGGCCTGCGAAATGCTTCTGCAGGCCTTCTTTTATTTTGTGGCAGGCCCTATCTTCAGCCACGTGTCAACCACTCGCAGCCTTTTCAAAGCAGTAAGGAGGTGAACGCCGTGGGCTACGAAATGCTGCCACACGTCTTTCGTACCCAGTTCACGCGGCTTTCTCTCCACTTCGGGAGCGACCTCAGCCCCTTTAGCACGTGTCGCTTCTTCGCAATCTCTCAGCAGCGGTAGGAGAAATTCTCATTCGGGCAGCGACGGGCTGCCACATGCCTTACACTGATCCTTGAAGCAGTGAATGGGCTGGCTGGGTAATACTATGCTATCGGGTGCTGCTCATCATGTTTCTTTGAAGCGGTGGGTGATATTGGTCGCCACAGATGCGGCTAGGACTACTGCCATCATTACAAAGGGCACGCCTGCAACCGATCGAGGGGATGCTGTGTTCTAACTGGTTGTTGTTGTAACGGCATTGAGAATATTCTGATTCGGGCATCATTACGGGAGATTGTGCGATCTTTTCTACGGCTCTCCAAAGCGGTGGGATTTTGCTCTCCGGCTATATATACTCTCTCGGCTGGGGAGAGAGGGGTCCAAGATTTTTGAAAGAATACTGGTTTTAGCAAGAGACACCAGACCTCTTTTGCATGTTAATTTGCAAGAAACTTTTAGACTGTGCCTATTGTTCGGCCTTTCTGTTTTTCATGTTTTGATTAAACTGTAAACTGTGCTTTTTATTGTCTTAAGCATTTTATTTGAGGAGACTTTTATATATTGAATACAAGCCTGCTTATATAAATCATGTCCAAATGACTCTTCTTAGTAGTAGGGATGTATGCAATACTATTTTATGTCGATAAATGAATTGTTTATGCTATAACTTTAAGTTTCTGATGTTTTGGAACATAACAACAACATTCAGGCCCTTAAATTTATGATTTATCATGCCCCTCAGCAAATTTTGGCGCATCACCTTAGAATAGAATTTGCTTCATTATATCTGCTTCCTTTTCCCTTTCCAAAAACTCATTATAGAAGAGGTCGGCTTCTTTAAAACCCGGAAGTCACTCAGTTCGGCGCAAAAGGGTCCCCCTTGAACTGAGTTTCCCATAAGGCACTGTTACCTCGTCAAATTTTGGCGTCAACAATAACCGTAATGAGCAAACAAATTTTTCTTCTTTTGATTTTACACAACTAACATAGTATATTTCACTCAATTTACACACTATCACTATACACATTTCACCCATGAATTCTTGAGTCTTTTTAATTTTCACAATGACCCACATACATCTTCTTTGTGACCTTAATTTGATAACTCCAAGTAGCCTTCAACTTCAACACATGGACCTGAAAAAGTGAAATTAGCAAGAAAAATAGCGTGGATCAATGGGTTTTCAACCCAATTGTAGGGTTGAAATCAACCTACATTTGAGCTAGGGGTCACATAGCTTTCCAAGGTACACAAACACATCACATTTCAAACAACATTTAACATTTAGATTCTTTCACATTATTTCAACACAAAATAATTCTATTTTTCCAACAACATCAATGCACCACCTTTCATTTACATATCCATATTCCTCCATAATATGCATATATCTAAGATTAGACCATGTGGGTACTCATACCCAAAACATAAACCCTCACTCAAAGTCCTAACTCTCTCAAGAGGTCTACTCCACAGAAACATATTAACAACAAGAATACAACCAATGCACAATTATATTCTCACACAAAACACAACAAAATGGCACAAAAGACTCAACATTTCCTTTCCACAAAGATTTCACTCAAAAGCAAACATTCATTCACAAAAATCTTGCAAGAGAGATTAGACCCTACCTTGAAAACATTATCCAAAAATGGTAGAAGTTGGTGAAGACTCTCCAAGCCTCCTCCTTTTAATCACTTCCTTCCTCTAATCTCTTCTCTTAGAAATTACTCTACAAGAATGAAATTCCAAAGAAAATACCAAGAAAAAGAAATAGAAAAAAATCCCCTCTTCAGTCAAGAAGAAACCATAAATAGAAAAAAGAGAAGAAACTACCTCTCCTAACTACCTAAACCACCAACTCCCATTTTCGCCACCCTTTTGAAATGGGAATTTTAAGATGGTTAAAAACATATTAAGAGGTATTTTTAAAGTTGAACAAACCCCTTAGCCCTATTCCTATCACCTAGGGACATTTTTAAACTATAAAAATTTAGTTAATTCACATAAAGCCACATAAATTTCAAAGAAAGAAATACTATTAATAACTAGATAATAAGCCTTCTCACAATTCACCAAGTCATCCATTCTTGGCAATGAATATTGGCACTTCACATTGATTTTGTTAATGGATCTAGAATCCATGGATAGTCTCAATTTCTTTCCTTTCTTGGGGGAAAGTAGAGTGGGTGTGGCACATGGTCTCATTTTTTCACTTACAAATCCCTTTCCCAATAATTTAGTAATTTGTCTTTCACTTATCATTTTTGAGAGGAGTCAACCTATAAGAAATTTGATTTGGAAGTTTGACACCTAGAATTAGATCAATTTGATGAGTAATGCATGTTGAAGGAGGTAAAACAATTGGTGGGTAGGATGGTGTCAAATTTGAATATTGTTGTAACAATTTCTATATCACCAATGGAAATATTTGCTAATTTGATTTTATCCTTTTCTCGAGAATATAATAGATAATGAATCTCACCCTTGAACTCTTCAAAAAAGTCTTCCCAATCCATTGTAAACAAAGATAAAGCTCCTATTTAAATTATTCCTTCTCCTTTAAGAGGATTCAATATATGGAGTTTACCCTCATGTTATAATTTAAAGGTATTTTCTTTGCCATGTTGAATTACATTCCTATCATATTGCCAAGTTAAATCTAATAGAAAATGGCAAGAATCCATTGGCACTACATCACATAATACTTTTCTTTCATAAGGACCAATTTTGAAGTCAAGAAGACAAGATTGATTCACAAGCACAGTATGATCCTTTTTCAACAATGAAATCTTATAAGGATTTGATTTGGCATGCAAGAAAGCTGTAAGTTTTTCACCATTTATGTACTTACCAAGTTATCTATAGATCCTCCATGTAAAATTGCCTTGCACACTTTGTCTTTACATTTGCATTTTGTTTGAAACACACTCTTCCTTCTCAAATTAGCTTAGATAGTTTCTTTGTCCCTAGCTATTAGGTTTTTCCTTGGCATCAAGTTCTCTCATGTATCTACTTCAATTGCTTGTAATAAAGGTTCTCTTCTTTCTTCTTCTTGGGCCATCATCACCCTTTTGGGGTTTTGAGGGCAGTCTATAGCTTTATGTTATTCATTACAAATAAAACACCTTAAAGGCTTCCAACTTCCAAAAAATTGTCACCATTGTCCTTTACCTTTGAACCCTCCCCTTACTTGGAAGTTCAGCTTCATATTAACCTTTGTCTCTTCTTCATTGTTAGGTTTCAAGGAACTTCCCCTTCCTCAACTCAAATTGTTGCCACCCTTTTTGCCTACCATTCCCCCGACCTATTTAATTTTTCCTCTACTTTCAAGGCTAACTAATATGTCGTATCCATGGTGTTTACTTTGAATAGAGCTAGTTCATCTTAGAGTTGAAATGTAAACCCATTAATGTATCTTGTTGCTGCATGCTCAGCGTCTTGCAAATCAGTTTTGATTGGCAGCCTCAAAAATACCTCAATATAAGCTTTGTTTTGGTGACTCCTTGTTTAAGATTTTAAAACTCCTTAAAAATATTTTGTTGATAATTTGAGGACATAAAACTTAGCTTTCAAGTGTTTTAGCATCTTTGGCTACATTTGGACTTTTTTTTCCCTTGTCTTCTCAAGAGATTCTCCCACCAAAGAGCAACATGAGAATTTATTTTTTGTGCTCCAACGTTTGTGAATCAGTTTCCTCAATTCCTTCCATCTCCTTGTATTTGTTTAACTCTTAAATCCGATCCATGAACAATTCTGGATTTAGTTTACCTTTAAAATTAGGGACTTTAACCTTAACCCTAGTTCCTATAGGTTCAATAAGCCTTTCCATGTGGTCTATGACTCCAACTCCACTCCTTTGAGCTTCTAGTTCTTCCTTTGAATCCTCACGAGGCAAACCTAGCCTCAAGGGCTTCTAACCTTATGAATAATTCATCTATTATATTTCCTCTCCATCTTGCATTCCTCCTGCCTCTTCTTCCCTTGTTCACATGGGCTTTCCTCTAGGCCATTATGGTTTGCTCTGATACCCAAATTATTCAAAACTATCTTTCATTGGTTAGGAACTGTCACAATCACATTCTCAAGAATTAAAATATATTTAAAAAATCAAACGACCGATACATATGGCCTTAATTATATGTTTAACCCGTCAGATTAAATAACAAACGCAGCAGACAGAAACAAATAAGGCAAAAGAACATACAACGCTTAATAATATCCTTTGAAACACAGAGCAGTTACAAAAGATTTGATTTATAATATGACAGCATAGATTTACATATCGTAACTCTCCATCTAACAAACATGCATTGCTGAAAATACACAATGAAAGAGCTCCCTGTAGGTTGCGGCAAATGCCTGCTATTTCCCAGGGAAGGAAAAAAAAAAAACTCTTAACTTTCTACCCAAGACTCTCAGCTTTTCCCCTGTAACCTCCAAAAATGAAAAACTAACTAAAAACTCAAAAACATGTGTCTTCTCCCTTCTAATTCCCAAAATAGCAAACAATTCCTCACTGTTCCCGTATTCTCCAACCTAAAAACAGAGCAGTTGACAAACTGCTATTTTTAGAAAAACAAAATCCTAGAAGGACTGGACGGTGAATAAAACAAATGGGATGTGGAAGGAGTATTCATTGAAGGTGCTTCACATCACAGGTGTAAATAGGGGTTTGAATGAGTCCATCTTCCAACAAAATTCCATGTTTAGAAATGACCCTTGCCAAAATACCATGATGCATAAACAAAAGGGTTTAGATGATTTGTTTGACTGTATTGAAATTTTTGGAGATTCCCAAGCTATAATCAATATAATGGTTCTATAACATCACAATTTTTTGTGGGTTTGGAGAAATCCACTGGGGAATTGAAGGAGCTTTTGTTCAACAGTACGGTGTCTGTTGTTGGGGTGCAGTGTATGGGGGGTTGGTGGTAAAACGGCATTGGTCTTGGCTCTCTGCAATGATCGGAACAGGCTTCCCTTCAATTTGGGTCATGTTTTCCTGTTGCTTGAAGCTTTTATTTGAAAGGTACTCTGAAATTTCTGGACATATGCCAAAAGTTTGGGTGTTTTTATTTTTTCCCTTTTTCTGAGGAGAAGATGAGACAACTGAACTTGTAAAATCCTCCTAAGCCAAATGGTTTCTATAGTTTAGGGATGAAAGTTCTGAAATAAGTACTTTAAACTTAATTTGGTTGTCCTCACTCTACATTTGGATTTCATATGGTAGATTATACATATTAATCTTTCTATTTCAGGATTTTTTGTCTTGTAGTTGCATGTCCCAGCTGCCATTCTCTAGTTCATTTAGATAACAACCCTTAATTCTCTGGTCCTTTTGTCTTTATGTGTGGCTCTATATACTTATTACTGGTTTCAGTCTATAGTAGATAGGCTGCTTTAGTTTGAGGTTGAGCTTTTCCTTTTCTTGCATGCTAAAGAATTTACCAACTAAACGGACTTGGTTTATTGTGGGTATCAGGTTATTTTGGAAACAATGTATTTTTCATCACTGTTTCAGTGTCCCAGAATCTGAAGGGCATTTTAGACACAATGTGGGAAAAGATTGATCGGAGGAAGAAACCTGAGTTTCAGAAAGTGAAAGATGCACACAGCTGAAACAACACTAGCAGCTTCTTAAGCAATTGAAGCCAACTATGGTGATTCTAGATGATGTCTGGACCAGAGCAAGTCTGGAAAAATTACAATTGTAAGGGCCAGGATACAAGATTCTCATACACATACTACAGAAAGTTCCACTATACCTAGGAACCCCTCTACTCAACTCTATAAATTACCCTTGCTGAGGCAGGAGGATGCTCTGCCCCTTTTCCGCTTCTGGGCATTCGGACAGACAACAATTCCATGCACTGCAAATGCAAATCTAGTGGAGGTGTTTAGTCTTCTCTGAGGTCTTAGTTGTTTTTTGAGAGTTGGATGAAATTTGTAATATTTTATTTTTTAAATCTGGAATCTTTGCTAAAACAAAATTAATCCTCTGATGTTTTGTTGGATTAGACATGAAGAAATAAGGACTGGGAAACCAAGAGTGAAAACATCCAATTAAGCATTATGAAAAAAACAATTTACACAATCGGTCCCCCAAGCAACTTAGTGTTAATCAATTAAATTGCAGAATTTTATCGATCCAGGACTGATTTTAGATGGCTATAAGGTCTAAAGAAATTAATCTGAAAACATATGGTGTAAATCATGTGTATTTTTAATGTCTGACACGGGCTACTGATTTTGTTCCCATTCCATAAGTCACAGGTGCAAGCAATATGTTAAGGCTTGCCAATAGCTCTTAAGGTGATTGAAAACTCGTTGCATGAAGAACCTCAAGTGATCTGGTAAAGTGCAAAGAATAAGCTTTCCAAAGGGGGGCCAATATCAAATTATCACAAAGAAAGGTTTCTTAAATGTTTGGAGACCAATATTGATTTAATAGATGATGTAGTGAGGGAATGTTTCGTAGACTTGGGGTCATTTCCAGAGGACTCAAAGATATGTGCTGATGCACTGTTAGACATTTGGGTCTATGTTCAGAATCTGGAATGGCAGGATGTCTTTGTCATCTTATTGGAACTTGCAAGCCAAAATCTGTTGAATTAAACTAGCAATCCAGGGCAATTGACTACTTTTTTATGTACATATTTTTTTTAATCAAATTTCAACATTATGTTGACATGGTGATTGTATTTATTAGGAGCGGAGCAGCAATTTCTCATAGAAGTGTCTCTGAGCTTTATTTTTCTCAGTGCGATGTAATGAGAGATTTGGCCTTGTATTTGGGATGCCAAGATGGTATAGTCCACAGGAAGAGGTTACTTATAATTTGCCAGGGACACAGGCTTTGCTTTGTGATAGACAGTTTGATGCTCAAATTGTCTCTATTCACATAGATGGGTTGCAAAATCTCTCACCGATTACCACCGTGTTTCTGAAATACTGGCCATATATTTTAATAGATCACAAATTTCTGTAGCTAATATTGCATTTAGTTCATTGTTTTAAGTAACTTAGGTGTTACTGACTAATGTAATTCTAAATTACCAAATCTTCTGGATGTATTAAATATATTTGTCAGGATAATGAATCTTCATTTATCTCATCATCAACCTCTAGTTTGCATATCAAGCATAGATTTGTACAGCTTCCTGATTTAACTTCTATAGGAAGAAAACTTTCCAAACAAGTAGCATTTGTGGTCATTGTAAAATTCTCTGATTGAATTTTATTTCCAATTTGTGCATCCAGGCACTATGGAAGAAAACGAGTGGTACAAGATGAATTTTCCAGAATCAGAGGCTCTGGTATGACTCTTTACTGCAAGTGAATATTATCTTCCTTTATTTTTGAAATCCATAAAGAAACTAAAATTTATCATGGTATTCAACCATGGCACAAAGAGAGCAAATGTGAAAGGTCTTGAGACCTTATCTTCACTCGCTCAACTCAAATGTGTCCACTTGGAGAGGGTGATTAGACCAGCTCTATTAAAACAGAGCAACGCACTACAGAACTTAGAGAAGCTATCTTTAAGTTTAAGCAAAAGTTCTAAAAATACATCCACATTCGACAAAAACAAGCTGCAAGATTTTAACATGGATTACTGTAGTGATTTAGAGGAGTTGGCCCCAAGTATCTGCTATATGCCTTCTGCTCAGAAGTTACCATATGACTTTTTGAAATCTGAGCTCAGTAAGAGTGATAAGGTTGTCTGCCCTGCTGGGCTTAAAACAACTTCCATCATCGATTGGAAACCCAGGGCACTTGGAATATCTAGATATTTCAGTATGTGTGGGTATGAAAGAACTTACAGAGGAAATATGACAACTGAAGAAATTGAATGAGCTTGATATGAGAGAGTTCTCGTTTGAAGAGGCTACCTAAAAGTGTTTGTGGACTAGCTTCCTTGAAACAAGTTATCTGTGATGAGAAGATTGGGAAACAGTGGCTGCAGACCAAGAGAATTGCTAACCCAAAATTTAGAGTTGAAATTATGGAAGCACAGTTCAGCTGTTAGAGCAACTTATACCTTGCACAGAGGTTTTATCTTCACACACTAATAGCATGCTTTCACATATAACTATTGAATCAGCCTAAAGTTCTGATTGAGGAAGATCCCCAAATGTGTCATGCCCTTTTCTTGGATAGCAGGTTGTAAGTATGTCAAAAGTTGGGGAGGATAGTTAGCACAATGTCACATTCCCTGTGGAAGGAGGTCCGCACATCAGACTGATAGGACAAAACAATTAAATTAAAAAAAAAAAAATACATTGGAAAACAAAAAGGGAGACTGAGTTATGGAGGGGATAGGCATCTGAAGAAAAGGGATGACAGGGACAGGATAGATGATGCAGATATGGGTGCCCTGGCACAAAGTAGGGACATCCATAAAAGTTTAAAGGAGAGGAATTTCGTGAGATTGGAGGGTGTGCAAGCATATAGAGAGGAGAACAGAATGAATAATGGCCAAGAAGGAGAATGAGAATCAGTAAGGCCGCACAAGGGAAAAAAAACAAGCAGCTTGGAAAAAGAAGCACCATTTTGCGAATTCATCTAATTCCATGCAGAAGAAGCGCCATTTTGGAACTTGAATTGTAAAGTGGGAGTGTACTAAGTCTTAATAATATCTAAACTGAGAGAGTTTTTCTGATGTTCTGAACATCATTTGAAGATGGGCATAGAAATGTTTTGGGTGGTGGCATTGCTGGCCATTCGAAGGGTAAGGATTTAAAATAAGGGATAAAACTTGACTGTTCACCATGCCATAGCTAGCAGTGGTCAACCAAAACTAGACCAAGGGAGTGTTTTCGCCTAGGCTTAGTGACACATTGCTTTTCAAAAGATTATACTTCCAGTTGTGGCTTTTGGATATCTAGAAATACCTACAGAATGTTTGCTTGTGATAAGTATGACTTAAAATTCCTTTAGCTATCTTCTATGATATGATCAAATTTCTATAAGACATTTTGTCAAACAGTTCATATGCTCTATGCAGGCTTCAGCATAGTTAATCTAAATACTACCAGAAATTGGTTGCATTGGGATAACTTCTAATTTATGAGTTTTGCCACAAGATCTAAACCAAAGAAGAATCAAGAATAGGACAATGGCCCTTTTTCTCCTTGTAAATTGAATTATATTCGGTGTTTTGATTTAGAAAATGCACTAATGTCAGAGATTATTGATAGTGTGGCTTGGGCAGGTGGTTGTAAATTGTGTATGACATGGTTTTGTTACAGAGGATTTTCATGACTTTTAGTAATAGAAATTGTCTGCTAATATTCTGATAGAAAAAAAACATTTAGAAATACTTGACTGCTGTTATTCTTATTGAATTTAGAATAAGCATATAGATAATCCCCCTTGGTAGCCTCAAATGTTGGTGTTAAGCTCCAGTGATATCCATTTAATTATATGTTGTAGCAACAAATGCTTGGAAATTTTTTAAAGACTAGAACAATCCATTATAATAGAAATATTTAAGCCTGAGAACCTTGCATAATAAATTCCAGCACATATGGGAGTTTTGATGATGACGGTAGATTATGATGCAGACCATCTTCCATAGAAAGGCTCGCTTAGACAATTTGGTTCACTACTAAGGAATTGTAGGAGTTTGTTTTACTAGAAATAGAGGTTTTGTTCACTATTTCTGATGGGAAGAAAACATTTTGAAATACTTGACTGTTGTTATTCTTATTGAATTCAAAATAAGCATACAGATAATCCCCCTTGGTAGGCTCAAATGTTGGTGTTAAGCTCCAAAGATATCAATTTAAATATATGTTGTAGCAACAAATTCTTGGATTAATTTTAGAGACTGGAACAATTTATTATAATAGAAATATTTAAGCCTGAGAAACTTGCATAATAAATTCTAGCACATAGAAGGGGCGCAAGACCAAAAGCACCTAGAGTTGCTGATTTAACACAAATGATGAGAGAGATCCAGGCAAGACTAGCTATAATGGAAGCAGCCCAGAGAAGGGGAGTTCAAATTGAAGATGTGAGTGATGATGAAGGGCAGATATCCCAAGAAGAATAACGGTAAGAAGAGGAGGTGGAGGATGCAGCTGAGAGTAGATTTCTCAAAGACATGGCAAGGATTGGAAGCAAACCCAAATTGGTCACACCTTATTATAGTGGAGGCCTAAATGGTGAAGAGTTCATAGATTGGATTGCAGAGATGGAAAATTATTTTGACTATGAATCAATGGAGAAGCCCAAGAAAGTGCAATTTGCTTGCACGAGATTAAAAGGCCATGCATCATGGTGGGAGGACTATGTGAAAATTGAGAGGCAAAGGAGAGGGAAAGAGAGAATTACAACTTGGCATAGAATGGTGGGACTATGTGCAAATTGAGCCCCAATGAAACCCATAATGCTAATATGGGTCAATCCCTCCAAAATATACATAAATCATAACCATAAATCACTCGGGATCTCTTCCAAATTAGTACTAGGATGGCCAAAACGAGTATCTTGCATAACAAAAACCTTCCACTACCATTACCATGCAAGGAAATCCTCTCAAAATGCATCAAACTACTGTTGTCTATAACTGGAAACATCAAAGCCAACACTATGAGAATAATGTAACAACTGAAGCCTGCAAAGTAGAAGCGATAGGAAGCCATACATGAACTGAAAACTCTCCATTAGAAGTTAGACACTAAAAAATATTCTTTCCCATTGCTAGGAATCCCTACAGAACCATTTGTGTGAATGCCACTCAAGTAATGTGGTGGTTGATAACAATGATGACGGCAGTGTTAGGGCTAGAAATTAGGTCCGTCCTGGGAATACTTCCACTGTCATATGAGGATAGCACCTCACAATCATCCAACTCCTCATGCCTTGTTGGTGATCTTTGCACAAATATCCTAATTTGGGGTCATTTCATCATGCTCATGTTGTGCTACCCTAGCATTCATGTGAACTTCTCCTTGAGATCTCCACATAATGTCCATGACTGCCCTAATTATATAGTTGCCTTGACACACACTCCCTTCACCTTGAATCCCTTCTTAGTAATGAGCTACTCAAATAAATATAGCCAATGCATGCCAACAACTATACTCACCTCTTTTATATTACTGATAGTAGTTACAATGATTGTCTTGAAATCCAAAGGTACTTATCATGATGCCCCAAGTTACACCATTTGAAAATCATTCAGTACACACTATATGTGTGCTGATAGGTGAGTGTATCAGTCATACATTGCTCTAAATTTCTTCCCAAACAGCACTAAGATGTGGGAACTTTTGCACTTAATGATCTCAAAAACTGAACTCTCTTACACACAAGTCACAACATTAAACCAAGAAATTTTCTCCATACCATGGTTGTAGCACTGTGTTCTCTTGCTCAAAATCAGAATTGTAGTGGCTGGAAACCATCTTGTGCTAGCTGCAAACACCTCAACAATGATAATAGGTGGGAAATGCATCCTTCATGTGAGTAAAAGCTCCTTAATGGCTGCCAATAGAATGTGGGGAAAGCAGAAAGTATGGGTAACAACAGTTCTAAAATTCAGAACAACGATCCTAATGATCCATGGGTCATAGTTCTTGTCATCAAAACTTATAAGAAAAAATTGTAGTTAGAGAGGAAAACCAAAAATTCAAGGATTAGCCAACAAATAGAATTGTTGGAACAAGGAAAGATTATATCCCTTGAAGAGTTGGCAAAATTATTAGTGGATAGAAGACTTTTAAATATGATCTTCCAAGAGTTATAAAGACCAAAGATAGATAAATGGGAAGAAGATAAAGAGGATGAGTAGAATGGAGCTATTGAGTTGTGTTACCCCAAAGAAGGGGAAATTTTTAAAGATTACAATCTGAGAGGAGATTCAGGAGAAGAGTTTGAAGACTGCAATGAAGAGAAATGCAACCTATCACAAGAGGAGGTTCATGATGTTGTAGTGGTGGAAGCAATCCACCGTAGAGGAGAAGCTGCAACAAAGATAAAGATCTTTGAGGCCCCTAAATGTGATGAAGATTTATTGGTCTTAGAGAACACAACTAGCTAGAAGCAACTAAAGGAATGTCTAGAGAATTTTGTTATTGATAAAAAGGGAGTAGAAGATCATCACTTTCTTGAAGAAGGAACAAAAGTGACTAAGGGAGGAAGTAGAAGCATAGACATTTGTTGTGTAGCAAAGGAGTATAATGCAAAAAACTGACTTGTCTCATGAATGACATCATACAGAGCTAGGAAACAAAGACCTCACTAAAAAAATCGTAGATCATGAGTAAATGACATAATGTAAAGAAAGGGGCACCTATGGGAAATTTTGATTCCCTTAACTTGGTTGTTGTTAGTGGTTTATGTGCAGGTGCAATAGAAGGGGGTACAAATGGTGCAAAGCATCATGATTATTTTCAATGGAGGAGAACCACTAAGCCTTTAACGAGTTGCAAAAAGAGAAAGAGAACCAATTGGCAAAGGAGGGTCTCTAACCCAACAGGAGGCTATTAGTGAAAGGAGAAAAATGTGATGATTTGTAAAGGTATCTAATTTGGTGGAAGGGGGCGTGGTTGTTTGGTTCTTCAAGACAAAAGGATAATTTGTAAAGGTATCTATTCCAAACTCTTACTTGGATGTTTGATGCAATAGCATCCTATAATTAAAGCAATCCCACATCATTAAAAATAAAAAAATACAAAGATGTAACAGTTAGGTTCTTTAGTTTCTTAGTGTTTTAAGGTTTGTTTTGATATAATTAACTTTGAACTAGGAACTTCAAAATTTTAAGAGAAGGGTAGAATGACATTGAGCATCTTCCATAAAAGGGCATTTACTCCCTTTGACAATTTGGTTCACTGCTAGGTAATTTTAGGAGTTTTCTTTACTAGAAATAGTGATTTTGTTCGACTACTCCAAATCAGTAGAGTTTAACAGTGCAGCTGTCACTTATGACCCTAAACGTGTTGGAAAAGGTCAGAAAATTCAAGGAGGCAGTTGAAGATAACGGTTTGTAGTTTTTTAGTTGATATAGAAGTTGAACTTATTGAGGCATGGAGGCGGTATTTAAGAATCTTTTGATCTGGATTGCAAGAGAGGGAGGTCTTGGAGCTTTGTAAATAATTAGTAAATTGAATCGTGTCTTTTGTATTCTCTTTCTAGCTTTTAGCTTTATTATCTATGTTTCATTACTCCTTCAAGTGAATAGAGTGTGGTTTCAGAGGATTTTTGTAGGTTAAAAGAAACAAGTATGCATCATCCTACTTGGCTGCATTAGAGTATAATGAGTTTCTAAGGAAAAACATATCCTTGTCCTCTTGAAGATTGCCGATCAATGTTCTATGTAAAATCAATACTATGTTTTATTTTGGCAGAGACCACATATATTTCACATAGAGTACCTTTCAAACAAAAGCTTAAATCAACACAGATACAGGATCCAAATATTGAGGGGAAGCCCATTTCACCTTTAATATGAGGATTATTGCAGAGAGCCGCGGCCAATGGCATTTCATCACCAACCCCCATACACTATACCCCAATGAAGGACAACTCGCTGTTGAACAAGAAAAAAAACCCAATGGATTCTTGAAATCTGCCAAAATTTGAGATTTTCTAGAGCCATTATAATGATTATAGCTTGAGGAATCTCCAAACAATTTCAGTAGAGTCAAACAAATCATCTAAACCCATCTGTTGAAGCATCATGATATTTGTTGGATCTCAGTTGTGATCATATAGTTTGTCCTTGATGTCAAAATACCTTTCAGTTGGTTCTCTTTGTTGATCAGTCTCTGTTTGGATCTTTATGATTTATTATGACACTTCTTTGATGTCTCTTGGCTATTACAGAAAGTTAGTTGTTACGGTTCAATTTCATGGTGTTGAGTTTTTCTGGTTCAGGTTATGAATGCTACATCTTTGACTGATAGAGTTTGAAAGATGGTTTCTTTGTCAGAATGGTTCTCCTTGCATATCACAGGCCTTGGTTGTTTCTCTCTCAAGCATACTCATATTGGAGTGAGAATGGCAGGACCTCACCGATCCTCTTTGAAATGTCTGAGTTGCGTATCAGCAAGACATTTATGATGTTATGGCGATTGAATTTAACATTCTAGCAGCTTTTAGCGTGACAGTGTTTGTGGTCTTGGCGATAGAAGAAAAGTCTATCGACATGAGGATTGTTCACCGCTGGGAGGTTTTATCGATTGAGTCGAGTCTCACTGACTAACTCATAAGGTGGTTCATCAGTGCAAGAAATCCCTATCGACATGATGTATCATTGAGCGTTTTGTGTCTTGGCGACCGACACAAGAAAGTTAATTTCGGCAAGACTTATTTGATGTCACAGTGATTGGGATCCATTTTCGGGCATCATTTGGCATGACACACATGTTGTTTCGACGATAGAAAGTGTTAACTATCGGCATAAGTTATTCCATCGCTATGTGGTCTCAGCGATATTGGTATGTCACATCGATTGAAGATTAAAATGCAAACTCATCGGCAAGAGCTTAAGGCTTCAGCATGAGGTTATAACGATTATGCAATATCACACCGACCGATGGTGAATGGATGCATATCGGCAAGAGTCAGGGTTTTCGGAATAGGTCTCGGTGAAGTGTTTTTGTCTCACTGACATCACATATGGGACACTTCGGCCAGATTTGGAGTATTCGGTTTAGCATCTTAGCGAACTCCTCTTGGTCTCACCAACTAGTGCATGTGGAAGGATATCGGCATAGTGTAAAACTATCGGTATGAAGTCACAGCGAGATTACAATGTCACACTGACCACTGTTGGAGAATTGCGTTTGACAGGACATTCTGGAAGTCTCAGTGAACAGGATTGATCACGTGGGATTTCGGTAAGACTCATGTGTTTCGATGTAGAGTCTTGGCGACTAAGTCTTATGAGGGACTTTCGGCGAGAGGTTTGTAATGTCTCAGTGACTCCGAGTGAATGAAGTGTTTCGGTATGACTCAATATATTCTACAAGAGGTCTCCCCGATGATGATAGGCTATAACGACATTCATAAGGAAGAAGGTTGCATTGGCGAAAGAATCATAAAGTCACAATGACATCACAAGGGATTGTATAAAGATCTCCATCGGTATGAGAATGATAATGTCTTCGCGACTTAGAAATGACAAAGACCTTTGGTATAACATAAAGTAATCTCTGAGAGGTCTCTCCAATGTCAAAAGGCTACAACGATAGTGAATGGAAAACAAAAGGGTCTAGTCGGTAAGAAAAACATTATGTTACAGTGACTTATAAATGATAGTCTTTTGGTGAAACACAGGGAAATCTACAAAGCATCTCCCTGATAGTAGGATGTTACAACGACAGATAGAAGGATGCATTCGGTGAGAGAATCTTTAGGCTACAGTGACAGCGAATGAATAATACTCGAAGGAAGCCTATCAATGAGACATGATGTGTTCATTATGTGTTCTTCTCGACTCTGATGGCTCTTGGTGAGAGCGATATCTAAAGGGATTGTCTGGCGATTTAATTGCCTTCGGTAGAACTATGTGGTTGTCTCAGTGAATAGTTACGAAGAATCAAAACTCTGTGGTCGTCTTCATGGATTGGCATCAAATCTCAGAATGGTTACATAACAAGATATTCATCGAGTTTCTTTTTGAGCTGTTGCGTTTTTTATTTAATGAATTTTCTAAGTATAGTTGCATGCAGACTTCTTTGGTTGGTATCGAATGTCTGGAAAATATTCTCTGAGATTTCAGAGGATATGATTTTCTGTTTGTGGGCTATCATGACTTTGATGAAAATCTTTCAGTTACAATTTGAAGTCTCCTGATTCAGCGCAAAAATCAAAAGCTTTCTGGATATGCATTACTTTGATTTTTACCATCATCTATAGATCATCAGTATCCAGTTTCAGATTCTAAAAATAGCAAGAGAGTTTCAGAATCTTGTGAAAAACTCTTGTTGAAGATTTCTTGATAACAGACATACTTGAAATGTATATAAAAACCTGTGTTGAAAACAGAAAAGGTTGGTGATTGTAATTCTCTAGTTGTAATCCTTTGGGTATATTGTAGACATGAGAACAGAGAAATATGAGCTTAACTGTAAATAGAGTGATCCTCTGATATATTATGATTATAATTCTGTAATCTATGTAAGGGGTTGGCGCTCCTTGAGATTGGTGTCTCTAAATGAGGGTTTGGTGATCCTTGAGTTGGTGCTCATAAATTAGCCTATAAGGCATTGTTAAAAGTGGTTTTTGAAGGATAAGATAGTAAGGCAGTTTAGGAGTGGTTTTTCTACCCCAGGAGGGTTTTCCACTCAGCAAATTCTTTGTCTCTTTGTTCTTCTATGTGCTCACTGCTTTTCTGTGTTGATTGTTGTTTCAGTTCATAGTTGGGTTTAGTGTTGTTCTCAATTCTGTTTATGAATGATTACATTCAACTCATGAATGCATTAATCAGAATAATATTGAGATCTAATCTGAGCTATGTTTTGGGAAATGTAAGATCTCTCACTCAATTCATTTTTTCATAAGTTGTCTAATAGACTGATTTTATGTTGTCATATCTTTGTGCTTTCAAATGAGATTACTCTACACTATTGTTGAAAGAAAAGGAAATTAGATTGTAAAATCTTGGTCGAAGTTTTAAAAAGTGTAGACACTGATTCACCCCTGCTCTCAGTGTCTGTCCATAATTCCAACAATTGGTATCAGAGCATAGGGTCCTCTGATAGGTCTAAACCACCTAGGATTGTTCCTGGTTTCTTGGAGTAGTTTGGTTAATATGGGAAAGAACAGAAGGAATAATGGAAAAAGATGTTCTCAGCAAAATGCTATTCATCATGCTCAACTTGAATCTAGTATAAGGAATAACGAGGAAGAGTTCATAAACAGTAGGTCTGAAATGGTAGAGTATCCTAGATCTGGAACTCCTTAGTTCAAAGAAAGAAACTTTATTATATGGAAACATAGGATGGAAACATACTTACTCTCTTTAGGATCTGAAGTGTGGGTAGCAGTAGAAAAGGGTTGTACTACATCTGCAACATCTCCTTCCACTCTTGAGGAGAAGAAAGCACTTGAATGCAATACTAGAGCTATAAATGCTATTCTTAATAACTTGCCAAATAAACTCATTACAAAAGTCATTCATTACAGTAGTGCTAAGGAAGTTTGGGACAAGTTGACTGAAATGAATCAGAATAGTGAGTTACAAGAGGAGATATCTTTTGATACTGAAATAAGTTGTGAATCATCTGAGAGTGAAGAAGGTGTAAACCTTTATAATTTTGAAAAGAAGTCCAGGGAGATCATTAATGAATATTTAGATGTTCAAGAAACTTGTGTAAATGTAGATCAATCTTTGGATGAAGTTAACTCTGAACTGGAATATGATGAACCAGAAAGTGAGGTTGATTTGGAAGGTGAACTCCTATGTGCCTTAGATACTATTAAGCAGCTTAGAAAAGAAAACCAGTGTTTAACAAGATAGCTTCAGCAAAAAGAGAGTTTGGAAGTCAAGTTAAAAGACAAGGATGAATTGTGTAATAAACTAGAAAATGAGATTGATTCTTTAAAGAAATGTTCAGATAATGATTCCTTGTTAAAAGAACTAACTCTTAAGGACAATATGATTATAAGTTAGAAAATTGAAATTGAAGAATATAAGAGGATTGCAGATTTTGTGAGTTCTGATTTGGAGATTAAAAAGATTGTTTGTCTAAAACTTCAAGAAGTAGTTGCTTTAAGAAAAGAGCTTGAATGTATCAATGCTCAATCTGGTAAAATTCAGAAATTTGATCATAGTACTGGGTAAAAGCACAAAGCTATGTTACACTTTTAGCCAACTTATCAGCACAACTGAATTTAAGTATTTCTAACTAAAAATCAATTTTGGTCAAACATATGATCTAGTAAGATTCATTCTAGCTAAGTTAGATACTTCCACAACTTTTTCAACTAAAATTGTTGGCTAAAAACATATGGAGCACCACTTTGAGTCCAATTTACCAAAAAAATAAAATTATTTGAAAAACTTGAAGTTTCGATAACTCCTACTAATGTAAATAACATTTTTTTTTAAATATAAAAATACCCTTTTGTAGATCCATAAGTGTAGTTTTCAAAAATATATTTATTTTAATAGTTTAATTAGTTTTTATATTTTATTTTTACTAAAAATAGGTTATCAACACAAAATATTAGGTTGATTACTATGCCAAGGAAAAATACTAAAACTTATTAAAAAAAAAAATAAAAAAAATATGATGCACTAGATAAAAAGAATCTATTTTAAGATGGTATAATTTTTTTTCCATTTTAGACAAAGATTTAATATGAAAGTTGACGTCCGATGAAAACAGCTTTTTTTTGATTCACACACATTTAATATTTATTTAAAAATATATTTTATCAAAATTGGAAAAATATATCCATGCACTAAAATTTCAAGTTATAAATACACACAAAAAATTTGAAAGAAAGTAAAATTTACTATAAAAAGTTTGACATCCCATGCAACTTCACTTTTCAACATTTTATCAGCAACTAAATTATAGTTTTAATTTATTAAAAACTAGTTTAAAATATATTTTAAAAAAAATAAAAAAAATACAAACATAAAATATACTAAAAAATACATGTTTTACTAGTTTACATTATTTCAAAATTCAAAACATATATGCCACTTTTTAGTGATTCAAGTTTACAAATTGAATCAATGTTGGCTGTTTCCTTTATAAAGTGTGACACGGCTTTGTACTTTTACCTTACTAATATATTGAATGAGATGTTGGGCAGGCAAAAGCATTCTAAAGATCCTACAGGAGTTGGATATGAGGTTGGACAAAGCTCTGCAGACAAATCTAAACATGAAACAGTGTTTACTACTTTAGATGGAAAGAAGTTTACAGCCAAGCAAACACCAAGAATGAAGGTTGATCTTGGTTACAGTATTGCTGCATCAAAGGATAACATTGACACTAGAAGACAATCTAATGGTATTCATAGAGAAAGGAAAAATGTCTTCAGATCTTCAAATTCTTGGCATGATCATTCTTTTAGGTATAATCATTCTTTCCAAGGATATTGTTATGTTTGTAATGACTATGGTCATAAGGCAATTGATTGCATAAGATGGTCAAATAAGAATCATTCTAATGTCCCTAGAAATAAGGATGTGATGTGTTACAATTGTAACAATTTTGGTCACTTGAGAAGAGACTGTAGAATAAATACAAGTGATAATGATGTAGGGAACAATGCTGGAAAATTCTGTAGAAAGTCTTCTATTTCTCAGAACAATCACAAAGTCATTTGTTTCAGATGTAATAACATTGGACATAAAGTACAGCAATGCAGATTCAATAGAAAGACAGGTACTTTAAGCAAACAAGTGAAGAAGTCTTCATTGGTGTGGAGAAGAAAGAGCAATCAAGATGACAAGAAGAGCAACAAAGATGCTTCTGAGAAAACTCCTTGTGCACTCCTTGCACAAGTTTTTCCTTCTAGGTTTTGAGAAGAAGCAAAGACTCAGGGGGAGTCTATTATGGTAATATATTTTACCCCTATGGAGTCTAGAATGAGGTATGACATCTTGCATTTAATTTTGGTGGTATAAGATGTTAAGAAATGTTTCTGCTTGGTCTAATGGTTGACAATTTTCAGAAGTTTTTGAAATGACTGTGCACTTTGTTCTTAAATGAACTTTTTGGATGCTTGAGCTTTGGAAATATTGGTATGTCCTTATGACATCTTTTAGCGGTGTGGAGATAAATAGTTGAGTTCCTGTTATGTCTCTAAAAGAAGGTTGCAAGAGTTTGATAATAATCACAAAGTAGTATGTGTGTTCTCTTTGTGCACAGTATGATGAGAGGAAGTCTATAAAGACTATACATAGGTTGAGGGATTGTTTCTTTTGACCAAGTTGATGCTATGCTGGTGGAGTTACCGGAGTTATAATGTATTAATATTTGCACCTGATCTGTCTTGAAGTTTTTGTCTTTTGCAGTACTAAACTTTTTATGTTTGAGTGCCTTAAGGAAGATCAAACATGTTGAAGCTACAATGATTTCTTAAGAGAAAGGATGGTTGTGCAAATCTGATGCTAACATATGGAAAGAAAAGAGTAGTGATGCTGAGTCTGGTATATGGTGAACAAGCTGTAAGTTGTGACTAAGGTTACTTGTGTTGAGAAGAGGTTGGTTGTTTGTGCTCAATTTCTAGTATTGCTAGATTGCAGATAATTTGAATGTGGAGACATACAGAAGCTGAGTTAAGACTGTGTGTTGAATGAAGATACTTACAATTTTTTTTGCAAGATGATATGAAGGAATTGAGTGTTGTGTGTGAAAGTGAGTGCAAGTTATATATATATGAAAGCTGCTTGAATTCATGTTTTGATAGAAACAAAAGGAGAAAGCTTTGGTGTGCTGCCTTGAAGATAGATTATCTGCATGATGTTATTAAGCTTCTGATTTTGAAGTGAGAGTTATTGCACAAGTTGTTACTATTGATTTCTCTATTAATTTATGTGCATTTGAAGTGAGTGAAGTTGTGCTGTTACAAAATGATGCTCTATCTTGCATTGGTGATGTGAAGTTATACAATACGTCTATTGCACTATTGCTCTATTTGCAACCGATTCTTATGGTATTTGGTTGGCTTCTTAGATGTGTTTTTCTGGCATTGCACATTCTTCTCCTCTATCCTTTGTCATTGAGGCAAAAAGGGGGAGAGACATTTGTGTTTTGCCATCAAGGACAAAGGGGGAGTTTGTTGGATCTCAGTTGTGATCATATAGTTTGTCCTTGATATCAAAATACCTTTCAGTTGGTTCTCTTTGTTGATCAGTCTCTGTTTGGATCTTTATGATTTATTATGGCACTTCTTTGATGTCTCTTGGCTATTACATAAAGTTAGTTGTTATGGTTCAATTTCATGGTGTTGAGTTTTTCTAGTTCAGGTTATGAATGCTACATCTTTGACTGATAGAGTTTGAAAGATGGTTTCTTTCTCAGAATGGTTCTCCTTGCATATCACAGGCCTTGGTTGTTTCTCTCTCAAGCATACTCATATTGGAGTGAGAATGGCAGGACCTCACCGATCCTCTTTGAAATGTCTGAGTTGCCTATCGGCAAGACATTTATGATGTTATGGCGATTGAATTTAACATTCTAGCAACTTTCGGTGTGACGGTGTTTGTGGTCTTGGCGACAGAAGAAAAGTCTATCGGCATGAGGATTGTTCACCATTGGGAGGTTTTACCGATTGAATCGGGTCTCACCGACTAACTCATAAGGTGGTTCATCGGCATAAGAAATCCCTATCAGCATGATGTTTCATTGAGCGTTTTGTGTCTTGGCGACCAACACAAGAAAGTTCATTTCGGCAAGACTTATTTGATGTCATAGCGATTGGGATCCATTTTCGGGAATCATTCGGCATGACACACATGTTTTTTCGATGACAGAAAGTGTTCACTATCGGCATAAGTTACTCCATCACTATGTGGTCTCAGCGATATTGGTATGTCACATCGATTGAAGATTAAAATGCAAACTCATCGGCAAGAGCTTAAGGCTTCGGTGTGAGGTTATAACGATTATGTAATATCACACCAACCAATGGTGAATGGATGCATATCAGCAAGAGTCAGGGTTTTCGAAATAGGTCTCGGCGAAGTGTTTTTGTCTCGCCGACATCACATATGGGATTCACTTCGGCTAGACTTGGATTATTCAGTTTAGCATCTCAGTGAACTCCTCTTGGTCTCACCGACTAGTGCATGTGGAAGGATATCGACATAGTGTAAAACTATCGGTATGAAGTCACAACAAGATTGTAATGTCACACTGACCACCGTTGGAGAATTGCGTTCAGCAGGATATTCTGGAAGTCTCGGCGAATAGGATTGATCATGTGGGATTTCGGTAAGACTCATGTGTTTCAATGTAGAGTCTCAACGAACCCATCAAGTCTTGGTGACTAAGTCTTATGAGGGACTTTCGGCGAGAGGTTTGTAATGTCTCAGCGACTCTGAGTGAATGAAGTGTTTCGGTATGACTCAATATATTCTACAAGAGGTCTCCCCGATGACGATAGGCTATAACGACATTCATAAGGGAGAAGGTTGCATCGGCGAAAGAATCATAAAGTCACAGCGACATCACAAGGGATTGTATAAAGATCTCCATCTGTATGAGAATGATAATGTCTTGGCGACTTAGAAATGACAAAGACCTTCGGTATAACATAAAGTAATCTCTGAGAGGTCTCTCCAATATCAAAAGGCTACAGCGATAGTGAATGGAAAACAAAAGGGTCTAGTCGGTAAGAAAAACATTATGTTACAGCGACTTATAAATGATAAAGTCATTCGGTGAAACACAGCAAAATCTACAAAGTGTCTCCCCGATAGTAGGATGTTACAGTGATAGATAGAAGGATGCATTTAATGAGAGAATCTTTAGGCTACAGCAACAGTGAATGAATAATACTCTAAGGAATCCTATCGATGAGACATGATGTGTTCGTTATGTGTTCTTCTCGACTCTGATGGCTCTTAGCGAAAGCGATATCTAAAGGGATTGTCTGGCGATTTAATTGCCTTCGGCAAAACTATGTGGTTGTCTCAGCGAATAGTTACAAAGACTCAAAACTCTGTGGTCATCTTCATGGATTGGCATCAAATCTCAGAACGGTTACATAACAGGATATTCATCGAGTTTCTTTTTGAGCTATTGTGGTTTTGATTTAATGATTTTTCTAAGTATAGTTGCATGCAGACTTCTTTGGTTGGTATCGAATCTCTGGAAAATATTCTCTGAGATTTCAGAGGATATTATTTTCTGTTTGTGGGCTATCATGACTTCGATGAAAATATTTTAGTTACAATTTGAAGTCTCCTGATTTAGCGCAGAAATCAAAAGCTTTCTGGATATGCATTACTTTGATTTTTACCATCATCTACAGATCATCAGTATCCAGTTTCAGATTCTAAAAATAGCAAGAGAGTTTCAGAATCTTGTGAAAAATGCTTGTTGAAGATTTCTTGATAACAGACATACTTGAAATGTATATATAAACCTGTGTTGAAAACAGAAAAGGTTGGTGATTGTAATTCTCTGGTTGTAATCCTTTGGGTATATTGTAGATGTGAGAACAGAGAAATATGAGCTTAACTGTAAACAGAGTGATCCTATGATATATTATGATTATAATTCTATAATCTGTGTAAGGGGTTGGCGCTCCTTGAGATTGGTGTCTCTAAATGAGGGGTTGGCGCTCCTTGAGATTGGTGTCTCTAAATGAGGGTTTGGTGATCCTTGAGTTGGTGCTCAGAAATTACCCTATAGGGCATTGTTAGAAGTGGTTTTTGAAGGATAAGCCAGTAACGCAGTTTAGGAGTGGTTTTTCTACCCCAGGAGGGTTTTCCACTCAGAAAATTCTCTGTCTCTTTGTTCTTCTATGTGCTCACTACTTTTCTGTGTTGATTGTTGTTTCAGTTCATAGTTTGGTTTAGTGTTGTTCTCAATTATGTTTATGAATGATTACATTCAACTCATGAATGCATTAATCAAAATAATATTGAGATCTAATCTGAGCTATGTTTTTGGAAATGTAAGATCTCTCACTCAATTCATGTTTTCATAAGTTGTCTAATAGACTGATTTTATGTTGTCATATCTTTGTTCTTTCAAATGAGATTACTCTACACTATTGTTAAAAGAAAAGGAAATCAGATTGTAAAATCTTGGTTGAAGTTTTAAAAAGTGTAGACACTAATTCACCCCCCTGTCAGTGTCTGTCCATAACTCCAACAATATTGTGGCTAGGGTTATTTGTAAGCATGGAAGCTTGTTTGAAGATGGACTAATTCAGTCACCTACTCATATATGCATCGTCCGATGGGTAAATGTTCTTCAGATCTACCAAAATCCCTCCGACGTCACGCAATATCTTCGCAAGAATTAAACCCAATAAGTCATTAATCTCCTTTTCAGTTTGAATATATGCGAAGCATACCTATGATTGAGAGGTAGGTTGAAAGGCGAATGTTCTCGCATTTTTTCACTGGCTTGACACCTCTTACAAGTGTATCGTAAAATTGGTGAAAGATGGGTTTTCCTGATCCTTGGGAAATTTCAGATCCGATATATAAATTTCGTGAATAGCGGGGGTTAAATATTCAGTAGGGAACCGGCTGTAAATATTTTTTTGTATTTAAAAAATTATGCTGAAAAATAACCTTCACCAGCATTCACAAAAGGAAAGCAATGCACAATAAGCTTATTCAAGGAAAACCCTTGTGTCATACTGCGCCTCCTACATAGGAAAACCCTCATTTGTTGTGTGTACGACCGCATTTACTGCAGTTTTTTCTTTTAATATGCCTTCAACCAGCTCTACTGAGTAGTTTTGTTGGTGTTAGCGGTTCAACGACAATAATCAATGGCTCCTCCTCTGAACAAACGTCCCCAGAAATTTGTTCTAAAAGTCTTTCACGAGGTAAGTGTTCTGATTCACCAGCTAATGTGGTTTTTCCTTTACCAGATTTTGATTATGCCTGTCAATGGCTTGAGCAGTACACCCTTGTTGGGTATTTTGTTGGGAGAACTCCCCCTGAAAGTGTGCTTAAAGATTGGGTCGACAAAGCTTGGGTCCCTCATGGGGTCCGCCTTGATATGGTCCAAAACTTGACCAAGGGTTTCTTTTTGTTCCACTTTGTGGAGGTCAATCATGTGCAGGCCATCTTAAGCCATGGGCCCTGGTATGTTCGGTCCTCCCTATTAGTTTTTCAAGCATGGACTCGTGACTTTTTTGTCTTAGATGACACCAAGTTGTGGGTCCCAGTCTGGATTGAATTTCCTAGTCTTCCCTTGCCTTGTGTGTGTTTCTTGAATAGTATAGCCTCCTCGCTAGGGAGGGTTATTTGCATTGAGCGAGATAGGTTCTTCTAGGCCCACCCCCAAAAGAGGGTTTGTGTGGAAGTGGACCTCTCCAAAGATTTAAAAGACTCCATTGATATCCAAATTGGAGCTTTCTGCCACACCCAAAAGGTCACCTATTTTAATTTTCCCAACACGTGTTATAGGTGTCAGTCTACAAAAACCACAAGAGAAAGGACTGCCCTTTAGCAGTGCCTCGTACACCTTCTCTGCCACGAGACGTTGAAAAGCCTTGTTCAATGGCTGCTTCAGCTGCCAAACTTGATGCGAAATGGACTATAGTTACAAACTGAAAGAATAAATCCAATGGCTCGGGGTTGGGTCCCATGACCTCTGAGCTAGTGAAGGATGTTTCAAACCCTTCTGTGAGGGGGAAAGAAGCTCTGGTTGGAGCTGATTATGTTCTGCAATAGCCCAGGCCAAAGGCTACTCCTCGACCGACTGCTATCATGTTAACATAACCGAATGTAGTTTCACAGCCAAATGTGGCTTCATAGCTAAATGTGGCTTCTCCTGTA
The DNA here is from genome assembly GCA_007258455.2 of Sequoia sempervirens. Lineage (NCBI taxonomy): Eukaryota > Viridiplantae > Streptophyta > Pinopsida > Cupressales > Cupressaceae > Sequoia > Sequoia sempervirens. Next base: position 578,582,147 of record VDFB02105785.1, read on the forward strand.
ATAGGAGCTCACAGGCGTTCTCACAGCCCTTCCCCTCCTAGGAAAGAAGGGGAATATGTCCATGAAAAACGGAGGTTGTCCTCCCAGTCCATTCAGATTGGTTTAGTTTCGCCAGAATTTTTACAGAATCATTTTTCTCTCAATGAAGAGGAATCATATTTTGACAATATGGAGGAGTTTCACTCATGAAGTTCCTATCATGGAATGTTTGAGGTTTGATAGACCTCTCCAAAAAGTATTATGTCAGGGATATTGTTGATGTGATTTTTGTGACCACACCAATCAGCAGAACAAAGTTGTCTGAAGGCTACTCCATTCTCTCTTGATCAAAGTATTTTGTGCGCTAAGATTGCTAGAAAGATCGCACATTCAACTCCAAGGTTTTGAAATGCTTTGGAATACCCTCATTTGGTTCATTGTGAATTGTTGTTTTTACGAGGGGACTTACACAATTGTTCAAAAGGTTTGTAGTTGACAACAAATGGATGACTGGAAGGAAATTTATGTAATGCGAATGATTTATCAATAAGGTATGTTTTCCTAAAACTAACCAGAAATGAACTGAATTGAATGGCTACAGAGATTAGAAAGTCTAAATTCTATTCTAAATGCAAGATGTGTGGAGCTCGACTTCAGCAGACTTCAACCAGATTTTACCTAGCCTCGTATTAGACAGCTTCAACAAAATCGGTGCAATCTTCAGAGGAGTAACGAAAAGTATTTAGATTATAATTTAGCATATATATACCATCAGAATGATGCATACAAGCATACGAACCACAAACGAAGTTAAGTTTAAAATGATTTCCAGTTGACCACGCAAGGCAAACTTACCATCAACAAGTTGCTAGTGGTATGGATTAAACGAAGCTACTTTAATCAAACACCACAAATCCATAGTAAACTATTTGCATGAAAATTACTCTAACTTGCATCCTACTTGAAGTCAAAGGATGAAGAAACCTCACTAACTGCTCATAACAAAGACAAATTCACCACTCAATGAAACTCTTGTATTATGATAGCCTTCGTAACAATTTCTTACAAAATTCTCAAAGAGAGAACTTTCCTTCTCCTTCATGCAATGAATGATTCTAACTCTAAAACTGCCTCTCAAAAATGCCTAGTCTCTAGTCTAATATCTACTGCTAATGTCTAATCTAATCTGTTACAAATGAAGGCGAATCCCCTTTATATAGCTGACCAATCCCAATGGACGGCCTAGATCAAATTACAATGGATGGCTTAGATCGAGCCACATCATCCCTAGACAAGATTCACCCTAAAAACTACCAGAAGGTGGAGGAGTGGCGTAATTAATGACCCCAAAAATAGCTATTCCTCTTTGACCACTATGGACAATTAATGTCCACTATCCTTCTAGAAGATTCTCGTCCATGACCCTGTTTCCATTGCTCTTCTCTCTAACCGGATAATTTACGAACCGAGCCATCACTTCATCAACTTCTTGCTCTGAAATTGCCGGAGTAAGGTTGAGTTGATACTCAAGGATGGCGGTCATCTGCTCCTGTCATTCACAAGATTTTCTCCAACTCTCAATAGACTCTTGCGTGCTCTGAATGATGGCTGAGAATGTGGAGACATTTTTGAAGTCCAGTTGAGCAAACATCCTCATCTCAGAAAAGAATGGTTGCAACCTCCCCTTCAATCCATCTACCTCTAGCTCCTCTGGAGTTAGCCTTCTGGTGAATGACGCCTCCAGTGTATTGAGGATGCCCTCATGAATATTTCTCATTGCTTTTCTAATCTTAGATGACTTTGCTGCTACCATGTCAAAGAAGCCTCTACCAGTGAATGCAGCATAATACCACCCCAAAAATTCATATCTATCTCCAACCTGGATCACCCCTTCATCAACCAAAGTTTGCACGAGTACGCGCATCAAAGCAACCAAGCGCGGAATGGTTTTATCCTGAAATATATGTGTGTCATTCCAAGCCTACTCAATGTTCTCCAAGCGCGAGAGGATACTCGAAACACACTGGAAAGAGGAGACAAGATCAATCATGAATTTTTCTACCTCAGCATGGACAACAAAAATCCACTTATCTCCCTCTTGAATAGTCTTCTTCATTTCTTCAAATCCACTAATTGATTCCCGTGGCAGCTCAACCGGTAACTCCACCGTTGGATTCATTTGAGCACACGGTTGTGCTAGATGTTGCACATACCCAACTAATGCCCTGTGCTCCTTCTTCAATTTCTTATATTTCTCTTCCTTTCGTACTAGTCTATCTTTCAACACCTGAAAGGAATTTTTAGCCTCCTCAACAACTTGTGCTCTGGAGGGACACCCTAATTCAATAGTAGTAACAGTGTAACTCTCAGGCATTACATCATCCAAATCACATTCCTCCCTCGGAACTGCAACATGAATGGTGCGAGAACTAGCCTCATTGGTTTCCATCTTGGAATACTTCTGAGCCCTCTTCCTTTTAGGTGACCCACTTGTTCGATTCAAGAGCTCCTCCATTTCTACTGTCAGGTCGGTGTCATCCTCCTAATCTCTCCTTATCGCGCATGAGAGCCAATTCAGAACATTTCGCTGAGCATCATAGATAATAAGGCGTTGCTCCTTCATTGCTTCAACTTCATGAATCCCTTCATGAGCAACATTCAATTGAGGCTCATCTGTTTCCATACGTTGATTTTCCTCCTCATGACCCCAAACCTCATCTTCTACAATATCTTCCTATTCAAAAGCTGCCTCAAGTGTACGATCAAAGGGAATATTTTTCTCTGTTTCTTCTCCTTCATCTAGTTGATTGGCATTGTGACTATCAAATTTTTTAGATAACGGTTGGTTGACCTCTCCAATTTCTTCATTTTGATTTACAAACATTGACACTTCATGTACACTAGAGGATCGAGTCACCAACTGAGTAGGCGATGTCTCCTCTGATCTTTGAGGTTCTGGCTAAATTGGTTCCTCTTGCTGTTGCAGCTCTACAACTTGGGCAATTTTCTTCTTCCTTGCTGACACTGGTGGCCTTCGATCGCCCATGAGATTGTAAGTGAGGGAAATTAATCTTCTCTTAAGTCTGTGAACGTGCCCATCTACCCAGCTCCTTGTGAAGGTCAAGACAGCCATAGACAAAGTGTCTAAGTCTATAATCTCTGGCTCTATCCAATCAGGTGGTGGGATTGGCGTGTTCTTTATTGACCGATAATCCGAGTGAGTAATGATGGCATATTCATCAACCTGATCCAGAACCTGGACCACCTCACATTCTCTGATCAGCTTTAGGGGCAGTCTGGAGAACATCCTCCTTCTAATTTCAGCTTCATCTCCAACATTCGCCCAAAAATCTTCTAAGTGAGCCTTGTGCCTATATTCCTCGCCTTGCATAGCTCCAATCTTCCCTTGAGGATCAAAGTCCTGCCAGCTGGTATGGAGAGTGAACTAGTAAAACTGTAATTCTTCTTCTGCTTCCTTGGCTGCTTACAAAGAAGGACACTCCTCAAGCGAGTTTCTCAAAACAATGGGGAAGTGCAAACCTCCCTTCTTCTTTCTTATAGTTTTGTCATAGGCCACAAGTTGCCTAGACATCTCAAGCATTATCATTCTATTCGTGGGATACCTCGGTAGTTGGTAGGTGTATGAATTGTACCCCGACAACCTTAAATAAGTGAATTTTGGGAATTGGACAAACCAAAACCCATACTCTTCAATCAACATTTGCGCTTCTTTAGATATTCTTTGTTGCACTCTCTGCTGAAGGGTCTTCATGATGTACATTGTGAAGGCATCGTTCACTCTCTTGAAGTGAGAGGTACTCGTGAGATGCAACTACCTACAGGATTCATGGATTTTGAATTGATTGAGACCACCACCGATCCGCTCCTGGTATGCCAACCCCTTGTATTTTGTCATTCGAGCCAGCATATAGATGACATATGAGCTCATGTAGAATTTTTTTGTCCTTAGATTTTTGAATTGCTCATCAATGTTGTCACTGATCATAGTAGCCCAATCAACACATTGTTTTCCTTCAAGTACCACACTGATATAGAAGAACATCCATGGCTCAAATGTATATGCTTGTGGGCTACCATTAACTCGGCTGAGCAACATGATCAAGTTGCAATACTCCTGCTTCAACTCCTCTGAAATAATTTGTTTTGGCAGCTTGGCGCTAAGAGGCTTTGGCTTCCTCATCCACGTCGTGTTGATCCTCTTAGCACATTTATCAAAAGATGTAGCATACATCTTATCAACTCTCTCCTTGGACTTGTATAACATTTTATCTATGGCTAGGATCCTGAATTCTTCGCCAATTGCATCAGGTGCGAGGTTAGTTAGCAACATGCCATCCGGAGAAACAATCATCCAATGGTCCAAATTGTAGAAGTTTGCACACTCCATGATCAGCTCTGGACATCGAACTGCTGGTGGGAAATTGGCTGCTGCATATAATCCACTTTTCACAATATTGTGTGAAATCACCAACGGAGGGTTACCACCTTGCCCATATATTCTTCTCTTGAAGGCCTCGAGGTTGAAAGAATTGAGGTTGGTGTCAGTCAAGTTTCCCAGCTTCGATACAAATTTGGACTCTGGAATAAAAGACTTCTTCAGTTGTTTGATAATGGCCTGCCTGGAAGCATTCTCCTTGCCAGCTTCAGCATTTCCAACTTTTCCTGCAGCCTTGCTTGTACCAACAGCATCTTCCCTTTGAGTTTTAGCCATCTGCAAAATAAAATATTAAGCATTATAATTCTAACCTTTTAAAATAAGAAATTTTGTAAGATGGCTGGCAAGTGAGATTGGCTTTGAAAATAAAATTCTTCAGCATTAAAACTTCAACTCTAATCTTCGAGAAATACAATACCAAAGTTAAAGCCCTGAGCTTCAACAACTTGCAGCAATACTACTTTCAACACTTTGAAAAGAAAAATCAATCTCAACACCTCCACTTCAGATTTTAATTCTACTCTTCAACTTCAGAAATTCTTCAACAACTCTCTTCACTTCAGAAATTCTTCAACAACTCTCTTCACTTCAGAAATTTATCTTCAGCACAATCTTCAACTTCAGAGATTCTTCAGCAACTTCAGAAATTGCAGCCACAATGCAAATTGATTTGAGCTTCAGTACACAATGATTCTTCTTCTTCTTCAAGTCGAATTTTGTTCAATAACTTTCAACTTGCACTGCAACTTCAAGCAAATTCGTACTTCTTCAACTGGCACTGCAACTTCAAGCAAATTCGAACTTCTTCAGCTGGCACTGCAACTTCAATCTTAGAGAAAATTTGAACTTCTTTAACTGGTGAAAAGAATGAATGAACTCTCAGCTTATATAGGAAAGTCGAATTCTAGAAGGAGGCTAAGTTTAGCATAATTCATTAAATATCCACTACTCCACAGCATGAATTCGAATTTCCCTCCCTCTGGAAATTTCGACACTTGTCACTTGGTGGCTGGAATCTTGACCTTCTAGAGAAGATTCACTTTGACTGGAGCACTTAGCATTTAAATTTATTTTAAAAACATTTACTTCAAATTTAATTCACTAGCTGAAGCTCCAACATTTTAATTTTATTCACCTCTGATTTTGGAAATTTCATCTCATGAAGAATTCGATAAAAATCATCTAGGCAATCCATTTCAAATTCATCATCTAAACATTTTACTTTCGAAAACATATTTTATTCACCTTGCCTTAGAATTTTTTTAAAATTTTCCTTAGGAAAATTCATTATTTCAAGTGTTGATCAAATTCTCCATCTTGAAAGTCTCGACGAAGTGCATAAGACATTAAAATCCATTCCTTGTCGAAAATCCTCAATACCCAAAAGAAAATTCCCCTCATAACATGTTGAATTTATGTGTCTCCAAATGAAGGGGTACATTTAATTTTTTAAATTTCAAAACTTAGAAAAAGTATTTTTCATCCATTTCTTCAACTCCAGGCACATTTCCTTGCTCTGACTTGAAAATTTTTAATTATCCTTGCGAAGCCAACTCCCTCTAATTTCTTCTTGCCAATTTTTACTCATTCTTGAGAAAATATCATCACTCCTTCAAGTTGGGCATATTTTCCTAAGTTAAACTTTAAATATTAACATTAGGAAAAATATTTCATCACCTTAGCATGGGCGCATATAGTCACCAAGGAGGAATTAATTTCAATACTTGGAATAACATCTTTGGGCGCATCACACATGCCAAGGTGGACCCACTTCCAAGGCGTTGGGATCTCTTTATGTCTTCATATGCCACTTGTCTTTTGTCTTCATGCACATGCCTTGCATGGATACCATTTGTCTTTATCCTCCTTTGCATGTATACTTTTGTCGTTTTCCTCCTTCAATGCCTTTTCAATAAATTATTCTCGGCATGGATGTGATTTTTCCTTACATGCCTTCATTTGGGCGCATATAGAGGAGTCTTCTTCAAATTTGAAGACTTGGAATATTCTCAAGTCCCATATCTTCAAGTTAAGGCATTCACCAAAGGGACCCACTTCAAACTTCGAATGACTTAAAGATTCCTCAAGGCCTCCTTAAATAGTCAAGGCATATGTATGGGTCAAACTTCAAATGTAGAATACTTCCTTCACAAGTCAAGGTGCATATAGGAGGAGCTACTTCAAATCTCAACACTTGGAATATTTCTCCTCTTCACTTTCTCTTCAAGGCGCATATGGAGGGGCCTGCTTTCAGTTTGAAAAATTAGAATATTTTCCAACTTCCTCTTACTTCAAGGGCGCATTTGGGGGGTGGTACTTCAAATTTCTAATACTTAGAATATTTCTCCAAGCTCTCCATGCAAAGCAAGGCGCATTTGGAACCCTGAGGTTTCATTTTGTTTGCCTTAGTCAAATTTTCCAACTTCAACTTCCTCTTACTAAGGCGCATTTCACCATGGGAGATTTCAATTTTCTAGATTTAGATAAATTTCAAGCTACTCCACTCAACTTCAGCTTCAAGGGTGCATTTCACCACGTGAGCTTCAAGTTTCATGCCTTGGTAGAATTTTCATTTGTCCTCAGCTTCTTAAGGTGAATTTCATATCCTAGCTAAGCTTTCTATTTTTAGAAATCTTTCCACATTTCGTACTTTGAACTGATTTTCGGCTCCAGAAGACCTGATTTCGCTTTATTTCAAACCTCAGGACTTGATTGAGCTACTAACGCTTGATGATTGCATGCACCTGCTAAAAATAGTAAGTACTTGATTTTCAAGCCTCTTGTGACTCCGTTTGATTTGAAATTAGCGCCAAGAGGTTTCCTTCATCTGCTTGACCTGTTTACACTACAACCCCGTGTTGACTTGCTATTTATAGTAACTGCTCAGTTTCATGACTTCCACAACTCTGTTTGACTTGAAATTTGAATGGCGTGCTCCTCATCAGTGAACTTTCTCGTTCATACTGATGCCTAATGTTGAGTTACTATTTATAGCATGTTTCTTGAATGCCTTACTATAAATAGTAAGTGCTCCGATTTCCTTCAAATTTTACTGGTGGATAGCCTAAAAGATGTTGATCGCGATGGGATACACTGGTTTTCAAATTTTTTGACTTTTTACCCCTCATTTTGGGTCTCGAAGTTGGAAACCCTAATTTGAATTGCATGCATATCAAATGATCTCTGTTTGACCTCACTTCTATTGCCTGCCAATCAGTTTGTGATTCTGAAGCACTGGGAAGTGGCTACCAAAGTGGATTTTCTAAAAATAGTAAGTTGTTGAAAAAGTGATCATCATCGTTTGCATGTCACATCACTGCGTAGCTCTTGAAAAACCCATAAAGAATCACCTAACATGTGTTGAAAATCCCTGCATGCAAACCCTAAAAATAGCCTCAGAAGACTTCTCAAAGTCATGATCCTGGTTTGCATGTTACATCGTTGCAAAGGTCTTGAAAAACCCACAAGGAATATGTAGACATGTAAAGAAAATATCAACATGCAAACCCTAAAAATAGCCTCTGAAGGCTGAATTCTGAAAGTTATTATCTCATTTTGCATGTTATATCATCGCGTAGGTTTCAAAAAACCTAGGAAGAATCTCCAGACATGCATTGGAAAACTCTACATATAAACCCTAAAATTTGCTTCAGAAGCTGAACCTACTAAAAATAGACAATTGTTCGTTTTGGCTCAAAATTTGTAGACAAACAGCTTGCAGTGTTCTAAGTGCAGTGCAATTATCAGACTGTGAAAATCTTGAGAAAACAAACCCCAAATTGACACTTACTAAAAATAGAAAATTTGTAGAATTTAGTGAAAATTCAGAGGGGGCCTGCTTGAAGCATCTTGACAGTAGTGCTAAGCTCAGAAGTTGATTAGCCAACTAAATTTGACCTCAAAGTTGTCTAAAGGATGTAAACCCTAATTCATTGAAAAATGCTCCAGACTTAGCCAAAATTCAAACCTAGGTAAAAAGGTAAGTACATCAGATAGAAAGGACTGACAGAGAGAGAGAGACAGACCAAAAGACCCAAACCAAAAGACTTGAATGAAGCAAAAATTAGGGGGTCCCCATTTTAAATGGGGCGATGTGTGAAAAGGTCACAATAGATACCTTGTGTAAGTACTCTGGTGTTGAAGTGCTTTGTCTCCAAGAAGTTAAAATCTTTGGTTTTTTGCTTGCTGCGGCTTGTCGCTCTATTTGGCTAGCCAGTAAAGTGTTTTGTACTACCCATGATATTAGGTGTGGTGGAGCTGTCACCCTTTTGGCCCCATGGTGACACTCCTCTATGGTCGACCACGGGTCTGATCCCACTCATCAGCTTGTCTAGATCCTTCTCAACATTGATAATCATTCCTTTGGGATTATTAATGTCTATGCTCCTAATGATGTTGTGGAATGCTCTTTGCTCTGGCATTGGATTGTTGATTCTTTACCAGTTGCTACCTGGTTACTCTGTGGGGATTTCAATATGGTTGAGATGGCATCTGACAAAGAGGGCACTCTGCCATTTAGATGGATAGCTGGGGAAAGGGAGGTGTGGTTTTACATGTGCAATAAATTGGGACTCTTTGATCCCAATATTGGTCACCGACATTCTCATTCTCTCTGGCACACTTGGTGCAATTTCCGAGCCGGTTCTAACATAATATTTAAGCACCTTGATCATGCCATGATCTCAGCACGATCTTTTTTCTCTTTTTCTAGCTCCTCTCTTCCGGTTAAACTGTTAGTGGATGTGACCTTGTCAGATCATTTCCCCATTTCCTTTTGCATTGAATGGGAGACTAAATAGCCTCAAACGTGTAAAACTCGGTTTTTTTTAAACACATCTTTACTCTACCATAAGCCTACCTTGGCCCACATTCGTAGAGTTTGGAATTTGGAGTGCAGGCCAGCTCATCATACAGGCTAGATTTCTTGGTGGAATGATGCTATCATTCACACGACTAGATTTTTGCGCATTTATGGGTGCCAGCTGGCTATTTTTCGCCGGTGATCCTATGAGGCTACCACCACTGACCTCTGTGCTACCTCCGAGGCTTTGGCAGCCAACCCCTTTTCTCCCTCTTTACAAGTCAGGGTGGCAGAGCTAAGGCATAAAAAAAAATTTGCTGACAGTTATACTGCTCGAGGAGCGCAAATCAAAGCCTAGTTGCACTGGCTAAAAGTTGGTGATCGTGCCTCCAAAGAGTTTTTCTTGGCTCTGTGTGCCAGGCAAACATCCTCGGGCATTAAAAAAATTGAAGATGGTGCTCAAGTGCTCTCTGAGCTACCTGACATTCTCCAAGCCTTTGTGTGTCATTATGAGTAGGTTTTCACTGCATAGGACATCACGCCTGTGCGATAGCAAGCCCTTCAGGATTGTCTTGCTATTGTGCCAAATAAGCTTTCCTCAGCTCAATTTTTTTTTTTATGATCAACTTTTATTAGTTGATGATCTCAAAGAGGCTATGTACTCCATGGCTGATGACAAAGCCCCAGGAATTGATGGATTCCCTTGTGAATTCTACAAATCCATGTGGGACGATATTGGGCATGATCTGCATCAAGTTTATTTAGAAGCATTTCACTCTAATTCCCTAGGTAATTTAATCAATAAAGGTAACACAAAATTCGTACCTAAACTAGGTGACCCAGAAGAAATATGTAACTAGCGACCTATCATGCTTCTTAATGTCTCCTACAAGATCGTCGCCAAGGCCTTGGCTTTCAAAATCCGCCATCTTCTGCCTCAGATTGTGCGCTCGAAACAAACTGGGTTCATCAAATCCAGATTTATTCTAGATAATATCATTGTTGTATGGGAAGGCATGGAATGGGCTAGACGCTCAAACCAGAAAGCTATGTTCATTAAGATTGACTTTGTCAAGGCTTATGATCACATTGAATGGTTGTTTATTCTTGCTATGCTGCAAGCCCTGGGTTTTGGGCCCAATTTCATTCAATCTGTTTGAATGCTTTTTGCGGATGCCTTAGCTTGTATCACCATCAATGGTCATCAATCCTCTGCCTTTGGACTCTTTTGTTCCATCAGGAAAGGATGCCTATTGGCCCCCTCTTTATATGTGCTTGCAGCCGAGGGTTTTGGTTATCTTTTGGCCAATGCGGTTTCCCAACAGCGATTCAAGGGCATTTCTCTACCCAACTCTCAAGCTCAGCTTTTTAATGGCCATTTTGTTGATGACTCATTCCTCACCCTTCTGGAAGATGAAGACTCTGTTGCAGTGGCGCTTGAGTGTCTTAATACTTTTTGTCTTGCCTCTGGCTCTACCATCCAATGGCATAAAACTTTGTGTTACCGACAATCTATCTTACCCTCCCCGCCGTGGCTACAACAGTATGGTTGGAAGTGGGTTGGGCCTGGCGAATTTTTTTAATTTTTGGGCATTCCCTTTGCTTTTCAGGCATCTTTGGCTTAGCTTTGGCAAGCCGTGCTCTCTAGAGTTGAGCAAAAGCTTACTTATTGGATTACTAAGCCCCTTTCTTTAGTAGGGAAATTCTAGGTGTGTTCCAAAATTCTGGCGGCCACCCATGTTTATTACTCTTCTTGTTGGGCCCCCTCTAAAGCTGCCTATGGCAAGCTTGAGAAGCTACTTCGTGATTTTCTCTGGGCTTCCTCTGAAACTCACAAAGGGTTTCATCGTGTGGTTTGGGAATTATGTTGCCTTTCCCGAGATTTGGGAGGCCTTGGGCTTCTTTCTACTCAATGGCAAGGGACTACTCTATGTGTTAAATGGATCTTTCGTGCCCTTACTGGGAACAAAGCTTGAAAAATTCTTCTCAGGCATAGTATTCAATCTGGCTTCCATGTTCATAGACCTACCTGGAAGGGGATTGGCTTTCAAACCCTTCTCATCATGAATGAACCAATCCAGATTGTGGGGAATTTTGTAGCCAAAAGCATCTGGTGGGCCTGGGAAACTATCAAACCCTGACTCTATTGGGTTGGCTCTAGTTTTCAAGATGGGCTCTCTCTCAACTAGCACAATGTTTGGTGGTCGCCTCTTTTTGCTAACAATGGTCAGTCGCTGGCTAAGTCGCTAGGGATTAAGGCGCTTAGATTTCACAAGAAGGGTATTCAGACCTTGCATTAGATTTTTTCTAGACCCACCATGTGTATCATGTCATGGGATGTTTTTCATGCCCAGTATAGGCTTCATAACCAGAACCGTGCTACTTATGATGGTCTAGTGAATGCCATTCTTGCTGAAATTCTTCATAAGGTTGTAATTTGTGGGACTAAACCTTGGTGGAAAGACTGGAAGTGGTTTCCAGACACACCTTTCAGGAACTACAAGTCTCAGCTTGGTTATAGGTGGCTTTCACCACATTTTCCTATGATTCAAAGTTTGAACCAAAGGTGGCTTCTTCAATCTCCCTCTCATGTTTGGCGTAAAATATTTGCTGCCACTTGGTCTGCAAGTGTTGAGCCAAAGCTTTCCCACTTTTCTTGGTGTATTCTTTTCCAGGGCTTGCCTGTGGGCTCTCAGCTGGTTCACCTAGGGGTCCGGGACCCTCGTTGCCCTTTTTGTGGGAAAGCTGAGAACTTTAAGCATATTTTTTGGTTTTGTCCCAGAGCTCAACAACTTTGGACTTGGATTCATGAATTTTTTCAGCCCTTTTGGCCCAAACCTTTCTCCTGGCATATGGTGTTGCTTGGAGATTCTCCCAGAATTCCTGCAAAATTCACCCAGCTTTGACACACTTTCAGGTTGGAAATTCTTTTCAGTATTTGGAAGGACATAAATGCTTGCATTTTTTCACATCCTCAAATGGATATTTTTGTTTCTCTATATGCTAAAGCTATGATTTGTTCTAATTTTCTTTTACAAGTTCAAGTGCAAGCTAACAAAGTTGTACTTGAAGTTGCTCACCTCTAGGTTCTTTTGGATCAGTGGGGAAATGCCCCTTGTATTGTTGCTCGGGTCCCTACTGCGCCCACCTCTTCCCATGGTTGGTTTCCCTCTAGGGGCTGGTAGTGGAGTGGCTTTGTGTGTCCCCATTCCTAGCCCCCACCTCGGCAGGATTCGCGCACTCCTTAGCGCAACCATTCTCCTTCACTGTGAGTTGCTCAGGGATGACCTTCTGGCGATGCTTCAGGGAGCGGCAGCGGTGGTGGGTGGCCCTCGGTTGATCCTCCCACTTCTAGCTTTGGGTGGCTAGGTACTGATAAAACATTCCCACGTATGGCGCTTGCTATCTCACCCCAACGCGAGGAAGATGATAAAGAAAAAAAAGATGTTGATGATGGTTGGGGTCCTCCTCCTCACGTCACTCTAGACACCGCTGATGTATGGGGGAGAAACTTGGATGATAGAGACCCTCCTGGCTCTACTGGTACTGCTCTGGCCGCTTAATGGCCTTTTTTTATCTTTGTTATTTTGGACTCCTGGGCTTAGCCCATGTTTTCTATTAATTTTTTGGGCACTACCCATGTGACTCTTGGGGTGTGCCTCTCTACCACCCACCTTTTTTGGTGGATATGTATATTTATATTTGAATTAATAGATACCTGCCTATTCATCAAAAAAAAAATTAGCTTATTCACTATGAACAAAGCAGTTATAAAAAAACTAATTTATTTGTTTTTAGAGTTTTTTAAAAGCATGAATTGGTGTCTTTTGTATTATTTTGTATAAAGAAGAATATTATTTTATATTTAAGAAATAATAGAAATATATTAATATATTATATTATATTTTTAAAAGTTGAATTAAAATATGTTCATTTGAAAATTTTGAATCATAAGAAATAAAATAAGAAGTAAATTATTTAGTAATAAGTTATAGATTTAATAGAAAGTAATCATGTATTTTTCAACATAAAAATGTTTTGATCATTCGAAATTGGTCACAATTAAAATGGTTATATGTCTTAATGAATTTTTAATAGGTGTTCTACTATATGTCATTAGTTCAAAGATTAAATATAGAAGTTTGAATAGTAATTTTTCCTTTTCATTTCATTATATGAGTTCTATGTGCAAGTATAATGTAAAAGCATGCCACTAACTCTTAAGCTAATTGGAAGCTTGTTTACATGGGGAACTTGATGTAATTTGTGAGAATGTAAAGAATAAGTTTTGCAAAGGCAATTCAATATCAAATATTTACAAAGAAGGGTTTCTTAAATGCTTGGAGACAATTATTGATTCATTAGATGATGCAATGAGGGAAGGTTTCATATATTTGGGGTCATTTTTTAACAACAGAAAGACTAGTGCTACTCACTATTAGATATTTGGGTTTAAGCTTGGAATCTAAAATGATAGGTGTCTTTGTCATCTTAAATAAATCTAACAAATGTTGAGAGATATTAATTTTGAGCTATATTATTTATGTGAGAGTTATTTTTATTTTACTTTAGATTATTTTATTTTATTTATTATATATAAACATCGACACATTACTTTGATTTGATTTTTTTTTTTTTGTTTATTTATTTGTATTTGAAAAGTTATTTATTGGTAATTCACTTTTTTTTTTTTATATGAGATTAGAAGATCAATGGTGGAGAATGAATGAGAGTACTTTCAGGCAGGATTAAGGATCAATTGCACTAACTAAAAATAGTATTTTTTTACATAACCATTAGAATGTGGGAGATTATATCTATTTCAGTCACGAAAATATTTCAATCCTGGAGTAGGGAAGAAGTAGGTTGGCAAAATAATTTTCGGAATTGTCAAAGGGAGTAGAAAAGATGAAATCAATATGGGAGGAATGCACGCTATGGCTGGTTTGGACAAAGACTCATGGAGAGCAAGAGATGGGAATAATTGTAGATGATCCCCCCTTCAAGGTCTAGCTTGAATTTTTATGTGGCACTAGAGGATAGTAGGATTGGATACTAGGATTTGTAGGACTTTAGGAAAAAGAAGCTTCACAATTGGGGAGGATAGATACTTAACCAAGAATCCAGAATTTGGGTCTTGAAAGACACAAAGGTGGTGATAGAGGGAAATAGAATTTTGTTAATGCCAAGACACACGATAAATTGGAAACCCTTCTTGTTGAATTGTGATAAACTTAACTCTTTTGTGACCTGTCTACAAAAATGTGTTTTCTTCATGAAGTGGATGGTTGATTGGTTTGTTAGGGAAAAGGTGCAAAAATGATGTGACCACAATTGGAGCAATTATGTCAAGATCAAATCTCTTCCTAGAGGTTTCATCATGGTGGATTGCTCTTTGGGGGAGAGAAAACAAAAAATCCTAAGTCAAGGACCTCTTATGATGGATGGGGTTGGTTTCTACATTATCGAGTGGACTTCAAATTTCAATCCTATCTCCCACAAAGTATCCAATATGCCAATGTGGACCTATCTTTATAATATCCAAAAACATATTAGGATGAAGACGCCCTAAATATGATAGGTGAGAAAATTGGTTCCTTCATAAAAGTCGATGACCAAATTGAAGATGAAGATTTTGGGATGTATGCTAAGATTTGTGTTTCGATTAATCTAAAATCCCCTCCCTAGAAGAACTAGAGATTAGGTTAGAGTTTGGAATTTAGAGGATGAAGGTTGGGGTGGAGAGGTACTTGAGTAGATGGAATTTTTGTCATGTTTTGGGGAATTTTGCTTCAAAAAGTAAGAAGGAGAAGGAAGCTCCTAAGGGTAACAAATTTGAAACCTCCCATGGCTCTAATCTAGGAGATAATATGGAGGATCCTATTAGTGATGTGGGGGATGGGGGTAAAGAAGAGGTGGGTATTGCTTCAAAATTGATTCTAGTGGAATTTGTGGGTAGGAAAGAGTTGGAGGAATCTCTTATGGGAAAACCTACCCCTGAGGGCATGGCTAAGGAGTGAAAATTTTCCATTTTTGACATGGATTTAGAAATCTTGGGTTACAATAGAGATAAGTAAATACGTGAACACAAAGGGGTTTTGGGTGCTAAGGAGCTTGTTGCAAAACAAAACTTATTGAGTGACTATTCAGAGGATGAAGGTGATGTTTTGGAAGATAAGGTGATTAGCTATAAAAATTCAAAGATCTCTAAGCCTAAGAGTAGGGAGAAATGATAGAGGGAAAGGAAAATACATAAAGAAAAATTAGAGATCATCGGGAAGGAAAATTATCAAATGAAACTAAGATTAGGGAAGGTTAGCTCCCTTTCCATGAAGCCATGAGGCTCATTATGTGGAATGTTCAAGGTTACAATGCCCCTAACAAGATGTGTGAGATCAAGTGCCTCATGGAATCATCAAATCTTGGCATTACTCTTATTCAAGAATCTAAGATGTTGGTGGATGATTTCGCTAGTGTAATAACTAAATGGAAATATAAAGATGGGGTTTTTATGAATGTTATTGGTGCTTTAGAGGGTCTTGGTATCATTTAGAACTCAAACATTGTGTCTATCATTCATATTCAAAGCAACTGATTGTGGCAAGCATTCAAAGTTAGGTATATCCCCTAGAATTTAAATTTCATCTTAATTAATGTATACGGACCCATTGGAAACATGTATAAAGATTTTTTTTTGTAGCAAATTACCTCATTGATTCAAGCAAAGGAAGATTTTGGACAAGACTCTTGGGCTAGATGGCTTCCCTACTAGCTTTTATCAAAAAATTTAGAATATTTTCACTAAGGACATGGTTATCACAGCTAAGGAGGTTAGAAACAAGGGCACTATGCTTAAAGACTTGAACAACACCTTTCTTATCTTAATTTCAAGAAATAACACAATAGAATTTGTAAATGATTTCAAGCCAATCTATATGTATGCAACACAACATACAAGATCATTTCCAAAGCCATGGCTAATAGAATTAGGGAACTTCTCCCACACCTCATTTTGGATGAGAGAAGTGGTTTCACTCTAGGGAGATCAATTACATAAGGTACTATAATCACCCATGAATTCATCCATAAAATCAACAAGATTAAAACAAAAATAACCATAATAAAATTGGATATCAAAAAGGCTTATGATCAAGCTGACATATAATTTCTTATGGAGATCTTTTAGAAGTTTGGTTTATATCATCAATGGGTCAAGTGGATCCAAAGCTATATTTTCCCCCTAGATTACTAGTTGTCATCAATGTTGTCCCACATGGTTTTTTAATCTTTGAGAGGGTTGAGAGAAGGGGATCCCTTATCTCCATTTATTTATTTTATTGTGGTTGAATTTCTTAGAAAAACTATCTAATTAGTTAGGAATCTTAGTAGGTGGAAAGGGGTAAAGGTGGTGTTAAATATAATTCTCATGTCACTCACCTACAATTTTTGGATGATAATCTCTTGCCCATGGTTGAAAATCTTATGGAAGCTAAGGTCGTCAAGCATATATTGACACTTTACTATCAAGCCTCAAGGCAACTTGTCAATAAATGTAAGTTGAAGATTTTTTTAATAAGGATTAGTGAAAGAAAAAGGAAATATTTAACATTCTAGGGTAAAAATCCATCTGTCTCC
Organism: Sequoia sempervirens; assembly: GCA_007258455.2. NCBI lineage: Eukaryota > Viridiplantae > Streptophyta > Pinopsida > Cupressales > Cupressaceae > Sequoia > Sequoia sempervirens. Next base: position 578,599,018 of record VDFB02105785.1, read on the forward strand.
CAAGTAAGGATATTAACATTCCTCTCTTTTATAGGGCATGAAAATCCAATTTATTGGACTCTCTCATCTCCAACTACTCCCTCAAGATGTCCTCTTGGAAAGGGGTATGACTCTTTGTCACATGAAGAATTCTAATGATTAAGGTTGTGGTTGTTGTCATTCCCATCAATAATTTGTCCTACCTCATAATTCCAATGAAATTTTGTAATATATTAAATCAAAAAATTAAAGATTTCTTCTAGAAGGGTAACTTGGATAGCATTAAATTTCCCCTCATTTCTTGGGATAATATTTTCTTCCCCAAATAGGCTAATGATATTGGTCTAAGGAAATGACCAATCATGAATATTGTTACGGAGATAAACTTATATATAAACCTCTTCTCTCAACCTCATCTCAAATGGACCAAGATTCTACAAAATAAATGTATGACTCCTCTGATTTGAAGAGAACTCTTACTATGGCCAACCCCACCAAGGGTTTCATAATTTGGAACTTTATGTTATCTTGTAGAAGTTATAATGAACCATATCATGTGGGAAAATCAAAAGTGGTAGGCATGTTAAGTTTTGGGAGGATTTGTGGAATGTCCATAGGGTTCTTATGGATCTCCTAAACATGAATGTGATTCATTTTGTGTTGGTTATCAGGAGATCATGTGAGGGATTATATAACTCTAGTGGTTATTCCTAAGGGTTGTGAGTGGTAGTGTAAGTCCTTCCAAGATTTTGGTTTCAATAAGGACCATTTTTTTTGCTAAAGGTGGAATTAGATAGGAGAAATGGAGGAAAGACTTACCTAGTAGTCGTTAGTAACTTTCGCTCACTTGGGATCCCAATTACATACAGTAAAAATGAGCTCATGAGTTGTTTAAAAAAATAATACTTCTATGAAATGGGATCCCACTTATTACAAATTAGGATCCTGTTTCGTAGCAATCAGGATCCCGTTTTGTAAAAGATTGGGATCCCATTTCTTAAAGCCAGTTTCAAAACACTAAAAAAAATGGGATCCCAATTTTTAAAAATTGGGATCCCATTTTGATTTTAGGCTTGGGACCTCAAAGCAAAATAGGATCCTAATTTCTAAAAAATGGGATCTCAATTTGTTTAGCCTAATTTTGAGATTTTTTCTAAGGTTGAAACTTCCACCTTAAGTGGACTCAACTTCATTCTTTAACCCCTCCATAGAATTTTCTTCATAGGTGCCATACCTCGCTTTGGTGGTGTCTTTTAGACTCTTTAAAAAAATTCCAACCAAACCAACAATTTCCTATTCATCAATTTCATATCCCAATGTAGGGATCCACACTATCCTCGATTCTACTACTTCCATCATACACTCATCTATTGACACTAGAAAAGTGATATCATTTTGATATTTTTCTACAATTTTCCTAGGTATCATATCTCTTTCATGCATCATCTTCTAGAAAACTGCAAAGAAAGTCATAAGAGCATCATCTTGTGCCTTCGCATCACCAAGACTTCTCATAAATTCTACAATCTAATGAGCTACTAGTCTTCCTTGTAGCTAGGTCACATTATTTTTTTTGAGAAGCTCTTTCAAGAAATAGAAAAGAAAACGCACAACCAAAGTCCCATACTTAAATGCATATTTCTTCTCCTTGGTTTGCTTCAAATTCTCCATCAATTGTTGCCTTAGCAACTTGCAAAGATCATAGAATATTCATTTTTCAACCATTTCATAAGCCACATTGATTGTGGTGGTAGATACATAGTTTTCCATGTTTGTGAAATAGATTTTATAACCAATCACCATTGTTGCATATCTCACAGTTGGATTTCTAATGGGATTAATGGCTAGAGCTCTCTTATCATATGTTTCACCTATTAGTTCCATTACAACTTCATTCTTAATTGATTTCAACATAGGAATGGGTCTAATAGAGCATAGACCTATAACCTCTCTAATTACCTCTTTTGCTATCATTTTAGGTACGTCAATCCACACAAATTTTTCATGAATTCTACTAAGTACAATCCTAACCCATTTTTAATCAAAAGAAAAATTCGAAAACCATTACCATACATCAAACTTCTTCACGACAAGGTTTTAGTATTTTGGTTTTAAGGAAGAATTGTCTCAAATCAAATTATTTCATCCACATATTTGCTAGCTTGGTATGATCATATTCATCCATCTTTCCATGAATATAAATCCTTATATGTTTGGTTGGAAAAACCCATATGGAACATGTGAGAGCGCACCCAATGGGTCATCTTCTATTGATTTTACAAGGTATTTCTTAAATTTGGGTTGTGAATTCTTAGTTATCTCAATAACCCTAGGTGTAGCCATTGCAATTGAATTCAAATTTATTTCAAACAACCTTTATGTGAAACTAGGGAAAACAAAGATTTGTAAATACCTTTTCTTCGCTTTTTTTGATTAGGGTTCACACACACTAGATCACAAATAGCTTTGATCACTCCAAATCACCTCCTCGCCACTCTACTTCTTCTCCATTATTTTTGTAAATGAAATTTCCTAAGTGAAATCACTTTATAACCTTTCAAATTTAACCTAATTTCCCATTAAATGCTTCAAATAATAAAGTTGGCAATCCTTTATTTGTATGCACATTCAACTTTTGATGCTCTACAAACTTTCGCAATATCATATTTTCTTCCACAATATTCACCAATAGATCAATCATGTCGATCTACATCACATATCTTCCTGTTGAGGCATCACCACCATTTCTTTGGTGAGGGATAATAGATTTTCATTAAAGCTCCCCCTAAGCCAAAGCTCTCAACTTAGTTTTTGGAGGAAACATCTACACCATATGATGGTACAAATTCATCCTTAACCTCTATCTCTTCCTTATTTCTCCAAATATTTACCATCTCCTTATTATTTTCTACTAGATCAATCCTTTTTATTGGTGCATTCCTCTTTACTAGATTATCATTCCTCATATTTCTGCTTCAATAAAACTTAGAAATATTTACTAGATTATCCTTCCTCATATTTTTTCTTCTATAAGTGACCATAGCATGTATAATAGCAGCCTTTGAAAGATTGAACCATTATACCATTGTTATAGCCATTCATTATTTGACTTTTGCACTCACTAGCTCTATAACCAAATTTCTTGCTTGTAAAACATTGACCAAAAAAAGGTAGAACATTTTTTATTTATTTTGCTTCTACATTCCATTGCCTTTTATCCAAATTTATTGCAAGAATAACCAAAACCATTCAAATATGGGTTCCTTTGTGCATTTGGTTGTTTGATCGGTGGTATTCTAGCTTCATTCCTTTGATTCTAGATCTACTTTCCATTGTTTTTCTTGTCTTCAACATTTGATGTCTGATTTGAATTTCCACCCTTTTCAAATCCTAAACCTTCTTTATCTTTAGAGTCTTTCTGATTTGTAATCATTTTGAACATCAAGCTTTGTAGAACTCATCTTGAATTTTTCTTTATGACTCCTTGCTTTCTCCAGATCTAATCTTAGATTTATCACTTCTTGTTCAAGCATTGTACATTCCTCGGATTTACTTTTCACCATTGCATTCAAACATTCCCCAATTCTTTTCTTTTATTCAACTTGCACTTTTAGACCGGTAATAGTTTCATTTTCTTGCTTCAATTGTTCACTAACTTCCTTATTCCTTTCTTTGAACTTCTTGATTTGTTCTCTCAAATTTTTTATGCATTCATTTGCTTTTATGATATTTTCTTTCATATCTTTGTTTTCACCTTTAGTCCTTTCAAGATCTTCAAGGACAACTTTGAGTTCTCCATCTTTTTCAAGCATGCAATATTCTTCTATGAATCTAACAACAAGAATCTCTTTCAAAGGAATAGGTAGTCTTCTAGCAGCCATGTGTTCAACCTCTAAGATCTTCCCCAAGCAATTAAGCTCCTTCCAAGGAACCAAGGTCCAATACCAATTGTTGAACACCAAGAATATTGAGAGGGGGAGTGAATCAGTATTATTTTAAACCATTCAAACATTTAAACATCCAAAACACATAGCACATTCAACTATGGTAAAGAAAGAAAGCATGAAACATCAACATCACATAACACATGAACACCATGATTTTTACATGAAAAACCCAAAATGGGAAGACCACGGTGAGGATTAGCTCACCATATATTATATCAGGTTATAGTATATTTATAGAAGTGGTCACTACAGGTGGACTCATTGTCCACAAAGAAATAGATAGAAGAGAGATTGTGGCTCACAACCTAGTTTGAACTGCTATAATTGTATCTATTATACACATGAATTATAGTTATAATGAAGCCCAATAAACTAAATTTACACACTTCATTTGATTATGATCCAACACACTACTTTCCTTTACATTAACATCACTCTAATCTTATACTCAACATTCACAACTTAAATTCACATTGCTCTAATAATATTCACATCATTCACATGTCTCTTATTAGGTTGGCCTAATTAGATGCAACATACAAAATACAAAAAATGTAACTTGTTAGCTCAAATGCTTTCACATACACCTCGCGCCAAGATTCAAATCTCAAAATAGTTTGAATAAGTCAACATGGACCTATAATAGCTCCCATAAAACATCACAATACATATTTAACCTTCACATACCTTCACACTTATTAGGTTGGCACTGCAAAAGACCTAATACAAAAATTATTCAACTGTGTATCCATATTCAAACATGTGTACCTCAAAATTCAATGCCAACTAGAATTCAGACACTAATTCCATCTATCAACATATCCTCAAAAAAGAAAAACCAAAAAATTATCCACAGACAAGTACAAACTCTCCCACTCAAGTGCAATATATAGGAAATGACTGTAATATGCTAGACCGACTTCTGTTACTTGTATCTCTCAAACCAAAAGCCAAAACATGATGAAATTATGGAATTAGATACTTCTAAAAACTAACAAAATAATGTTAGTAGCACATAATAAATCTTCATTCTCGGACTAGTGTGGACCCTAAAACTGAATGCTTTGTTACACAAAATTAACAAAGTTGACAATTAAGTCAATTTTCCATCACAACCAATTTTACTGAATCAACCCATCTTGCAAAAATGTCTTCCACAAACACTCCAAAACCTATTAGAACCAGGAAAAGTGATCTATAATGATCTACACCATGATCTCTACATCAAGATACAAATGACAACACAACATATAGTAATATACCTTGTACTTATCCCTCATGCTCATGTTGCCAATAGTAGCATCAATGGAATTCTTCCAACAAAAGGGTTGTTTGATTGTAATCTTGAATTTGATTTCTTTGAGCATTGCATTTATGGAAAAAAAAATCATGTTCATTTTTACTCAAGTTCTCATAAATCTTGTGGTATATTGGATCTTTGGTTGGTGATACTCTTGTGAGAAGCTTGCTTTGCAAGTATATTGTAATCTTTGTGATTTTTGAATAATATATTGGGAGGCTTTTGGAGTGTGGGGTTTTTCTCTTGCAATGGTTTTCCCCACGTAATTCACTGTGTTGTGGTATGCATGAGATTTATGTTTATTTTTGTTTAAGTTTCTATAACTATTGTAAAGATTTGTAAAGTTTTGCATTATCCTCCTCTCAATATTATTGTATGAAGTTGTTTTGCTACCATAGCTTCCTTACAATAAGGACCCTAGATGGTAGTAGGAACAAAGGTTCTCCCCATATAGAGCACTTGTTATCCAAATTGATGATTCCATTTCATGCGACTTATCTTAAGGCTCGTACTCATTCTAGGAGTTATGCTAGAAGGAGGCACGACTACCCTCCTTCACAATCTAGGTCAAATGTTTAGTTATGATTAATCTACAACTTAGGATGAAGTTCTAGATTACAGAACCTTTTTTTGGGTTGGTGAATGTGAGAAATTTTTCTTCTACTTGGGAGTCTAGATGCTTGGCTTTGAGCACCTTTTACCATGGTGCTTCTATATATATATATATATTTTGTTGCGATAGGGGTATCCCCGCGACCCAGCCTAGCACCCAACCTACCTTACCTTGTTCTTACTTATTTCCAAGTTGGGGTTAGGAAGGGGCGATTTGAGGCAAGACTAGTCCCCTATAGGTGGGCATGACAACCCACAATCCGGTCCACCGGTTAAGCCCGAGAGAAAGAGTTGAACCTAAAAGCAACGGGAAGCAAACCCATGGCCCAAGCTAACTCTACTACCCATGTGGGATTGGTGCTTCTATATTTTTATACATTACCATATGAATTTAGTGCTCAACGCTCTATTCTGCACCACCAAATCTTTGACAAAGGATCCACCATGCACCTTTAGTTTTTTTATCGTATCCCATGCCAATAGAAGAATTCACTTCTCAAAAAAGTAGCAATACTGTAAATAAGAGGAGGTTGAATCTTTGAGCCTCTCAACATGGGCTTGCCAAACCTATTTTCCCTCTTCCCAAGTTCTCTTGGCTATTCCAAGCATTTTGCATTGATTTTCAAACTCCATAAAACTATTTTCTCCTTCTTTCAAAGTGTTGGGTATCAGATTGATCCTTGTGGATTTCTCAACACTCATTAGGGAAATGGCAACTAATGCGAACTTTGAGTTCACCAAGTCCCTGTTGTTGAATTTCAATGATTTGACAAGTGTTTTAGGGGTTTTGGGGCCTTTTGAATGCAATGGAAAGGTCAAATCTGACTATGCTCTTGAAA